>CM039520.1:23336504-23408339 GCA_022433055.1 Begonia peltatifolia | reverse complement strand
AGAGAGAGAGAGAGAGAGAGAGAGAGAGAAGTCGTCAACCTGTTGTTTTGGTGTAAAACAGCTAACTGTATTGGTCGTTAGAACCAGATCAAGGTTTCTACTTTCTAAAACACACCTGTTGTCCTACTTTTGGTCGGAGTTATCCATAATTTACATCGCCGAAATAGAAATGACACCGCATAACCCATCTCAGCCGCCGACAGTTTGCCAAAACTGGCTCAAAAATCATAATGTTTTTTTTAGGAGCTCGTGCAAAATCTTTGATTAAGAGACGTACTTAAAACTTTATAGGTAAATAAAAAAGTACGTTTCTTGTTTTTTCTTAGGTAAATAACTACTTTGACTCAAAAGACGACAGCAATTAACTCTCCATCATCGGTCTTGTAAGAAAAAATTTATGTTTGATCCTTTACATTAGATAATTTTGGAGAGATATAACAATTTTCTTTTTTTAAAATCATCTTCTAAAACCTATATGGTTTCCATATTTTTTTGAAAAATCGTCATGCACGCGAAATAAATACACTCGCGGTCACCCACAGTTTAAATTAGGGCGACCTCCATGGTAATCTGCGTTTTAAATGAGATCGCTCTAATTTTTACAAAGAATATGAATAACAATCGACAGTAGACAAAAACGGCCAAATAAATGTTGTGGGAGATCAAAATCACGGACAAAATCAATGGAGGGCTATGGACGGGAAGTGAAAATTGGCCAGAACCATGTGAAAAATTATCGAAGAAATGCTCAGGTCGCGCACGGCCTATCTGAGGGCAATCTCGAATTTATATTAGTTCACCCAAAGAAGACCACGCGTAAGGTTGTCCTCACTTAAACGATAGACGGCCACGAGTGTATTTAAGAACGCTTTAGGGCAAAAATTGACGTTCAAATTATATTTTTTCCTGGAAGTTATATTGTTAGCAACTTCGGGGAAAGAGAATCAAGGTTGAAACCGTGTTAGAGTAACACGCGCTTAACTCGAAAGTGGGGCATCTCACTTTTGCTGGCCAGCAATCAGCATTGTCTTCTGCTAACTAAACGTTATAATGACTGCGACCAATGGAAGTAAGCCACGTATAGAATTCTCTCTGGTTTGCCTTCATTAGCGTGTTAAATCTTGGATACCCCGAAAAGGCTTCCAAGATTACTTTTTTAATTTCATTGGGAAACAAAAGTCGTCTCCTTTCTTTAATTGGGATCGGTTCTTTCTCTGATTCTCACCCGCCCAAACAACCTCGCCGGAAAAACCAGACAGATGGGTAATGCCCTTAGATTCCTCTACCGCCATTGCTGCCAACCAACCTTAGATGCAGCCTCAGATGCGCTCGGACCCCACGGCCTGTCGGCCTCCACTGTCGGTGTTTCGGCTCTCGCCCATGATCTCTATCACTTCGAAATCACATCTCAGGTGAAAATGGGCTCTCCAGCTGTATTTACTCTCTTTCTTTCTGTCATTAATGGCGATCGTACTGAATTCAAGTAACTAGTCAAGCTTCTGAGCTCTTTGTACGTCTGATTTAGATTCCTTTTTGTTTTACTTAGGTTCCTGAAGGACTTGGCAAGCATGTCCGTTCATCCAAGAAAGCGCAGGCAAACTGGTACTTCCTGATTCAGTGACCAACAAGGAAATTAGGACGGAAATTATAAAAAAAAAAAAAAAAGAGTTTAATTGATTTTCCTACTTGCTTGAAGGTATAGAAAGCTAGTAGAGGCATGGAGAGAAGCAAAACCACCTCCCAAAACACCTGAGGAAGCATCCAGGCTTGTAATTCAAACACTTAAAAGACATCAAAAGGCAGATGTCGAGGTACGAGCAGCTTTGCTGAAAATGGTGAATATATAAATCAAATTAACAGCAATTGATTATCTACAGGGTTTGCTAGCTTTTTATGGTCTCCCTCTTCCTCAAACTCTTGTCCAAGTCACTGCACCTGCTCCTACGCTCTTGCCTGCTGGAGTTAAATTTGAACTGCATACTCTACCGGTGAGAACAACATAGCTTCCTACTCAATTTACATAGGAACTTCACAGCCTGATCTAAATGAATTGAATGATTCTAGGTTGATCCAAAAGCTGTTGCAGATGGTGATACGGTGACGGTTTATGTAAGCACTACCGACCCGAGAGAGTCTTACAACATTCCTGTTGATGTACAAGAAGCAGCCATTGAAAGATCAAAAGCTCGAGCTGCGAGAAACTATGCAAAGGCCGATGCTCTTCATAAAGCAATTGTTGATGCTGGATATAGGTTGGTTTGCTTAATCTAATCAGATTGAATAAGGCATAATTTGAGAATGGATAAATTGATTTATGCAAGACCATTTTTCATCTGTCTCTTAAAAGGGTACTGCCTATTCAGAACGAGGAGGTATTAGCAAGAAAGTACAGGATCCGTCTTCGGTAATTTTCCGATCTTTTTTTACAATCAACTACGAAGAACATCTTTCGATCAATCTAAGACACTTTACAACAGGGGAATCGACACCCCAGAAAGCTCCATGCCATATGGCCCTGAGGCCAAACAGGAGCTGACTAAGATTTTGCAAGGAAAATGCTTGAGAGTCCTTGTCTACACCGAAGATCGATACGGCCGTTGTGTAGCCGATATCTATTGCAACAACTCATTCGTCCAGGTATCTTTAAAAAATTCTCAGTACGCTGCTCCGATTGCGATAATCAATAAGCAAACTTAGTTTATATCTCTCGAATAGGAACTAATGCTGAAGAAAGGTTTAGCCTGGCATTACACTGCATATGATCAACGCACAGATCTGGCAAAGGTGAGCAGATTCAGAGTATCAATGAAAAATATTGTACCTCACATGGATTTAGTATAAATTTCTTTGCATACTGGCAGTGGGAAAAGATGGCTCGAGAGAAGAGGATCGGCCTGTGGGCTTCGTCAAACCCAGAGAAGCCATGGGAATGGAGGAAAAAGAAGCGCGAAGGAAGATTGTAAATAAGATTTATGCATCTCCACTGATCGGAGTTGTTAATAAGCCAATTGGAACTGCTCGAGCTGTGGATTTTCATCAATACCTGAGTCAAAACCATGCAAATTCAACAGTAATGTATTGATCCAGTTCATATTCTTCATGAAAACTACTTTGTAACTATAATTAGAATTGTCAGAAGAATGGACAAGCGTTTTCTTAGCAGTGATTACTTCGATCTAAAAGGATTCCGGCTCAGCTCAAAGTGAAACTGGTTCAAAGGGTAAAATAGATACGGGAAGAACAACAACACTACTAGGGGGAATCAAGTAAAACTAGAGCCAGCAATTCAGATAAAGCGCCATCCTTTTGATTGTAGTTGGAACGTGGAGTATTTGGAGGTACCTTTTTCTAGCTGAAACTGAGGCATTCTATAAATTATAGCATGACAAAGAACATATTATGAAATAAGACAAATAAAGTCTCGAGAATCGAACGATTAATAATCGGAAAAAGAAAACAAAAATCGAAAAATATGAACACTAAAATTTACGTAAAAGAACCCTAAACCGAGAAAAATCAAAAAATTGACTATTGGAAATCACTCAAATATCAATACACAGAAAAAACATAAAACCCTAATATTAAGGATTTGTAGAAAGTTAAAAATAAGAAAGATAGACCTTTTGAGCGTCTCTAGGAACACCATAGCCACTGTTATACATCTGGCCCAACAAGACCTGCATGCCAGTATCACCCGCTTTAGCCTCCTTGAGCGTGTCCTGAAACCACCGCTTTACGCAATCGCTAACTGAAACACCATCGTTCAGATGATTCTTCTCCTCCAAGCTCTCCATTTTCTTCGCCTTCGCTCGCTCCAGGGTGAATCGTAAGCTCTAGGAATTCCCGCTCTCTATTGAATTGAACCGGGTTCATTAATATTGTTTCATTTCCGTTAGAATTAGATATTATTTCTCTCTCTCTCTATAATATTTCTAGTTGATACTAGTTGTTAGGTTTATGCTTACAAAAGCCTCTGAATTGTTTACTAAAACATATTTTCTCAATTATCTTTTCTATCCTGCTTTACACTTTTTGACATATTATCAGAGCCATTAACAACTCATTATCTCTACTTACAATCTTCTTTAAAAAAATGTCTTATTCACATAACACAATAGCAGACATACCCTCGTCGCCTTCCTCTTTTCTACCCTCCTTTCCTTATCTGTCCTCTGTAATCAATGTTTGACAGTCAAACTCGAAGATTGCAACTTTCTCATTTGGAAAAATCAGCTACTAAATGAAGTTCACCCTCGTATCGTGAACCCTATTTTTCTTTCATGGTAAAAGTACAATCGCCTTACAATGAATTGGATCTATACATCTGTTCATAAGCAAATCTAGGAGGCACTCGAGCAACTGTATGTTGCTTCATCCTTTATACTGAATATCGCAGCATACTTGGTGCCTTGCAGTACTGCACGATCACAAGACTGAACCTTTCCTTCGTCGTTAACAAACTCTGCTAGTTTATGGACGCGCCTACTAATATTTACATGCAAGCCATAAAACAAGTTCTTAAGTATTTGTGAGGTACTGTTCATTTGAGACTATTTTTTTAACAGACTGCAGATCATTCTTTATATTGTACACAAATGACGATTGGTATCATGTCATGATGATCGCCGTAGCACTAGTGCTTACTGCATATTTCTTGGTCATAATTTGATTTTCTAGTCGTCTTCTAAACAAAAAGTCGTTTCTCGTTCAAATACAGAGTCTACATATCGAGCACTTGCAAATGGTGTTACCGAATTAATATGGATCCAATCACTGCTCCCTGAGCTGCATTTTGTTACAGGTTCATCTCCATGGTTGTGCTGTGATAAAATTAGCACTCTTAACTTCGCGCGAATCCAGTTATTCATGCTTGCTCCAAGCATATAGAAATATATCAGCATTTTGTCCGTGAATCTTGCCTTTGCATCTTCGATTGATCAAATAGCTGAAAGCTTGACGAAACCACAAATTGACACCCGCTTTCAAGAGCTTTGAACCAAACTCACGATTTTTTCTCGATCCTGACCCATGCGTTTGAGGGGGAATGTTGAACCATACACTTGAACCGAGTTCATTAAAATTGTTTTATTTTTATTAGAATTAGATTTTCTCTTTCCGTAATAATTTCTAGTTGATACACTTTTTTCTGTTGTTAGGTTTAAACTTATAAAAACTTATGTAATTGTCCGAAGAAAACATATTCCTTTATGTTTTTTGACACTCTCCAAGTCCGCAACCTGGATTCGTGCTGCAGGTTCGGCTGCTCGGAGTTTTGCATATGAGGCGATTCTGGCGATGTCTGGAGCGTAGTGTAGAAAGGCGCCGACTTTCCCATAAAACAAACAAACAAAAGCAGAGAGTTTGGCCTTGGCCAGGGTAGGATCGGTCGTTATTGCTAGCGAGTCTCCTTCTTTCTCATTGTTATGAATTCCTCAAAATTTGTTAATGTTTATAGTAGTCTGTCCATAAGTCATTATTTTAATTATCATAATTTAATCTACAAATAAATTATTATAAAAAAGGACAACACAAAGCTATCATTAGAGACGAGGGACAATTTAGACTTTAATTAATTTTTTCAACAAAACAAACATTAACTGATTTAAACTTTATCTTTTTCGTAAAAAATATTTGCAGACGCACTCAACCGAGGCTCAGTCGATTCCACGTAAACTCAAACACGAGAACATGTTCTTCAAACTAAACTTACGAATCCTTAGATTTGAAGAGCGGACGCTCGCAACAAATGCACAAAAGAACCTACAGAAATCCAGTCTCCAAGCAATGTATTTCAAAATTTTAAATTGCAAAAACCTACAGATGTACTAGGGCACCAGCAGGAAACACCAAGAGAGTTTTATGGAAGTCTGGCTGGTCCAACGAAAGTCCGGTGAATTTCGCATAAGCCCAAAAACAATGTTCTTCGAACTTAAAAAGTGAACTCCAAAAGCACTTGTCCATGGAAACCTATGAGAATCCGGTCTTGAGGCACTATATTTTGAAATTCAGATTGCAGAAATTTGAAAACACACGGGGCTACCAACAGCTAACACCCGAAGAGGCTCACGAAAGTCCGAACACCCATCAACAAGAAAAGTACCAGTAAGAACTAAAATAAAATCGGATCATGTGTTAAGATTTGTTTTGTCAAAAAAAAAAAAAAAAAATGATGAAGTAAATTATCACTAATACCAAAAGATAATATTTATTTTGTACTTTTCTGATTAACATATTATTCAACTTAATCTTTGCGTTTGAGCCACATTTAATACAAGTTATGATGGCAAATCACTTGTGTATGCTCAAAGATCGATAGTTCAAAGAATCAGAACAGGGAAAGTGGCAGTATACAAGCAAATTCAAATATATCCGCAATGAGTTACAAAATCAATGCATATTTAAAGTATCCTGGCAGACGGAATAACAAATGTAATAAAACTGGACAGAACTCAGATTATACCACAATCAACAAACTCAAAAAACGTTAGAGAAATGGGCATCTTAGATTCAAGTAAGATCATCCTCTTCAAGTTCTTTGGATTTCAGTTTATCCTTCACCCTCAATAAGAGGGTAGTCTTCCATGAATCCTGTGAAGCAGTTGATGAAAATAAACTCAGAATTTTGTACTCCACTTGTGGCTTTTGACAATAGATAAACGAATTAATCCATGTTAAGAATGTTGTGCGAGATTTGGGCAAAAAGAAAACAAATTTGACCAATACGAAACAGCTTAAATGATTACCAAATAAAACAACTTAAAAGTTTCAAATATGTAATATTATCAAACTTAAGTTCATCGTACCAGGGTAGTCATGCTATCAAATTCCTTAACTACATCTGTAAATTTTGCGACATCTTCCTCATCAATTGCAGTGGCCATATCCTGCCAGAAACAAAAAAATAAATCTTCCTCAATATAAAAATAACCTTGAGCAGTACAACTAATGCATCTGAAAAAAGTAGATAAAAGATATCTTGAGCATTAAAAAGATGAGTCACTCACAGTTAAAAATCGACATTCGCGAGTGCCCGAGAAAGTTGGATCCAAATCCTGAAAAAGTAAATCCAACATAATCATCCTGGGTGAGCTTGCAGTTCTAAAATATAATTCAAAATATAAAAAGACCAAATAAGGACCTGATATCGCTCCAATGATTTGGTAATGGCAACAATATCTCCACCACAAAGTTGGCATATGCCAGCATTAAGAAGATGTCCTTTGACTCCATACTTCAGTAAGTTATTCTTGAGTGAATGTCTTGCTATCTCTTCGTAAATTTCAATTGCTCTTGGATATCTGAACAAATTTCATAAGAAAAAGAGGTAATTAGGAAATTTAAAAGAATCACACACATCGTACGGTTGGAAAATTAACAAATAAAGATAATTTAAGTATTTTAATTAAGATAAGTTATTATAAATAGATAATATTGGAATGAAAAAAAAATTATTATTGAACATTGTCTAAACAAATTCTCTGAAAGAAAAGTCTATTTGTCAGATCTTAACTCGAGGTGTTTCCTAGACCGGTGTTTCGCCGGACCTGCGGTGTCTTTATTTTTTGTTTTATTATAATAATATCAATGATGAGAAGTAAATTGATTCATTACAATAAACAGAAAATAGACACTACAAGTCTGACGAAACACCGGCCTAGAAAACATCATGACCTAATGCCCAAAAAATAAACTCTTCTTAAAGAGGATTTGTTTAGACAATGTTCAAGAATCCCTTAACTCCACCTCCTATCTATTTATAGAAAACTAACGTGATATTAATTCCTAAAATATCGTTCTTAATTAATTCCCTAACACATACATGTATTAAATGAAAGAGTATTGCTTACTGTTCTAATTGAGCAGAAAACTGCGCAACTTTTAGCTTGCACTGGTTTGCAGAAGTTGTCACTTCTTCATTTTGGAAAAAATCAGCAGCCTTTTCAAAATAACTGATTGCCTTCTCAATATCTTGTTCAGACTCATATAATTCAGCAATGTCCTGCGAAAGCAAAAGGTTTTCGTTTCACAGGATTCCAATTACATAGAAAGGTTTCAAAAAGAATTAAGGGGAGGTAGCATCACAGAATCGTGCCTTCAAATATCTTGCAGCCATGTTAAGCCTCCCAATTTCGCAAAACAGATTAACTGCTTGCTCCATGCAAGTTATAGCCTCTGCATCAAAATGAAAGTTTAGCCAATGAATAACTAAAAATAATAGAACAAACTATTGGGTTGTCGTAACAACAATTAAAAAAATGTTATCCTGGTTAAGGAAAATCTGCATGCCCAAATAAATAAACAAGCTCAGGCGACATACCTTTAACAGATGTTTTCTTATAGCAATTTGCAGCATCGATATAAGATTGGGCAGCTTCATGTGTACTTTCCATCTTTTAGACCGATGCAGGAATCACAAAAATGGTAGGGAAATTGCATAAAGGTTAAGATTATCCCTTATAAAAAATAGTATGTTTGATTAAAAACTAAAACGAGGGAAGTAAAGACCTTCAGATGACAACTTGCCAACTTTATATATGTTGAACCGGCTTTGTCCCCTGCAACACCAAAAGGCGTGATTAATAATAATTTAACAGCATTATCAACAAGAATAAGGAACAATTTACATCTATTGACATAATAAATAGTATTTTTTATCTGATCATTTGAAGCACTCAATGAAAGTTAAATCCTTCACAGATAATAAACAAATTAATAAAAATTCTGAATAAAACCATGTTCAGGGCAATGGTCCTCTCCAAATTCAAATGAAAAAGGTGCAGAATAACTCTTCGCTTGATAATCAAAGCAAAAAATTTATAATCATTGATCCACAATTCGTGTAACCAAGAATAAGAATGAGTCCAAAACAGAGTCAATCATACCAACAAAAAGAAGAAATGAGGGAAAATATTCGTAATCAACGAGAAATAACAGCATGCAAGGAATTGAATCCGAGCCCAATAACAGCGCAAGATCTGAACTTCCCATTCGCATTGGTTCCCCAGTTATTTTCACAGAAAAGGAAAAAAAAAAAACCAGAAAGGAAGGAAATGCAAATACAATAGTAGAAACAAAGAAAAAAGAGGATATAGCTTAATTATTACATGACTTTGCGAGCTTATAAGAATTGGCGGCCTTGTCGAAGAGATCGGCGGCGTCATCATATTTGGAACCGAACAAGCCCCAGCCGTTGAGTTTCTTCTCAGCCTTACTCTCAAAATCCTCCGCTCTCGCAAGCTGATCCCCCATCGCCGAATGTTTCTGAGATAAACAGACGAGGATAAGAAGCACCAGTTAGAATATTCGAAGCCCGATGATGAAATCAGAATCGTCAAGGTCAAGGAAGAAGAAGAACGGGAACGGTGCAGTTCGTACTTTTCAAATATGGCTTTCCTCTGTTAGGCTGGCTTTGTTTCGTCATGTCGTCATGAGTCGCTACTCTTAAGGTCTCGTCGGCCAGTCTCATCGTCGTGGGCTGGGCTTAATTTCGGACCAATTAAAAAAGCCCAATTAACTTCTTTCCGCCCATCTAAGATAAACCTAGTACATATCAAACATATATGTACATTAACTCTAGTCTTAATACGGATTACGTGTCATTCGTTCATGAGAATAATAATTAAGATGATTAATAAATATTTAAAATAATAAATTATTGTATTTATTAACGTCACGTAAAAAAATAAAATAATAAAGTACAATTAGAAGATAAATTTATTATTAAGTTGAATAATTATTTAAATGACACGTTTTTATTTTCATAAATATTTTATTAAATCACATAGCAAAAGAATTTAATTTGATAACTAATATTGTTGACCACTAGCATCCGGATAAAACCAGACAAGAACTCCAAGTTTGACCAAATCGTGCGATTCGGTTCTACCCACCTACTATCCCGGTTTTGTTTCCACATTTTCAAAAATTGAGCGGTTCGCTCTTGATTTTGGTTCAACATTTTCAAGAATTATAAAAGTCAAACCAAACCATGGGTTAAATATTTGACCCGAGACTAATTAAAACTCACTTTAAAATTTCAAAAATCGGCACAAACCTGAAAATGGGAAAACCATGATTCCCGATGGGTGTTATTCTAAACGATGTAGTTCGTTTGAGCTATGCTCTGCACTTGATGCTGGTTTTCCCTCTTTTGAACTTCTTTTTTATTCCGGCAGAAACTTGCGAAAAAACAAATAAAATAGTTAATAGTGTCTTTAAGAGGATAAATAAAAGGGTTTATTTTCTTTTAATTATGAGTTTTATTTTAACCGATAGATAATAGAAAAAATTATAAATTTTAATTAAGAATAACATTATTTTTACTCACTTCAAATATTTATTAAATTGTCAATTAATGATTTTATGTAATTAAAGTGTAATTAATGTAGTAATTATAAATAATTTATTTATTACATTAATTACACTAATTTTATTTGATAATAAATATTTTAAAAACATAAACGTAGAATTAACTGAATATGTAGAACTTGAAAAGTGAGTAGTTACCTAATTTTCTAGACTTTCCGTTAGTTTTGGAAGATCAAGAACTCATATTTCAGTCAAGGATATCGAGTTAGGTCCACATAAGTTTTGATCCTCAAAGGTAATTAAAAACTTAATTTCTTTTGTCAATTTTTAAGAATGTGGGCAAAGTTAAGTTTTAAATTTAAATCTAGAACGCACAAAATCGAGTTAATTTATGTTTAGTTGATTCACCCCAATAACTTTTCCCTTTCAGATTTTTGCCCGAAACACGTTTAGTTGCAGAAGCAAAATTGGGCAACATTTACTAATTTAATCGTTCATAGATTATTACTATTGAACTTGTTTTACTGCTTTGGCTTTACAATCAATTAAGGTTTTCGTTTCTACCTAATTGACTATCGTTAAGGATCAAAGGTCCAATCCTCTTATGGACCAAGTCTTTTGCTAACTATCTGGAGGCATGACAGATAAAGCTCTTAATGACACGATAGTGTTTTTGACAGCATGACGAGTGAGGAGAAGCTATTGAAGATGAAACTATGAAAGAAGTAACGGTCGAAGCCATCAAGAAGTGGACGAAGGTGGTTAACGAGACTAGATAATCAAATTAAAGTTGCAAAACGACGTAGAACATATCATCATTTTAATGGACTCAAAAGTAAACAAAGGGAGCCTCTCAACGTAATCTTCATTCTCTTATGTGGACGTCGGAGGGGAGTTTACCTCATATTTTGAAATTTAACCTTTTCGCTCGTAACACAATGACAATGGTGGACGATCTTCAAAATTTTTGCCCAATAATGACATGAACTTTCTGGTAGTGATTTTATCGATAGACCTAGACGAATCTTCTAATTTTATATTAGATTTTTACACATTATCGTGTTATCAATAAAATTAATTATGAGAAATTACATAGGGTTAAAACATAAATCAATCATACTAATAAATAAAAGTTAATGTTACGTTTATTCTTTTAAATATGATTATCATCGACTGGTCTAATTAATATAATATAACACAAATAATTAAAATAAATTATTAATTTAATCAACCAATGATTATTACATTAAAAATTAAGAATTAAGAATTAAAAGATAAAAATAAAATATAAACATGACATTATTAATAAATAAATAAATGAGACCGATATAATAGGTGGAGAGTAAGATTTAGACAATTTCTTATGACCAAATCTACCTAGTGGGCCGTAAAAGTGGGCCATAAAATGGGCCGTAAAGACTTTTATGAGGCCCATGGCTCTATCTCTCTCTTTGCTTTCCAATCGCAACTTCCCGCCATTGCTCTGTTAGCTTCCTGCAGGATCCAGAACTCTCTCTATCTCTCTCTCTCTCTCTCGCGCACGCACACACGCAGAGACGCCTGCATATATAAAACGAAATCTTCGTGAGATGGGAAGGGCTGAAAATGGAAGCTAAGAAATCTGCTCTCCGATCGCGAAAACCTCTCTCTGACTGCACCAATAAAGTCGTAGCGGCTTCTTCTCCCTCCCGTTTAACACCGTCTACCTTTACCTCCCCTTTTATCAAATCTCGAAAATCCTCCGTTTCTTCTGATGTCAAATTATTGGCCGTTGATGGCGTTAATGGCGTCGCAGGTTGCAGTGATGGAACTCCACGAACCGATTGTTCCGAAGCTCTGGACGTTCCCTGTCCGAATGAATTGCCACTTGCCGCTTCTTCTACTCCAGTGTTGTTGAAGCAACCTTCTGATAATGGTAATTTCGCTTTTACTCTTCCTTTGTTTCCGCTATATTTTTATGTTTGGTCCGATTCACCAACTAATTGGAAACTGATGGGAAATCTTCTAGTTATTTCGTCAGATATTGACATTCGTGGTTTGATTGTGATTTTTCAGTTCATTGCCTCATATTTTTTTGCCATGCGAATTAAAACTTTTTTGGTTGATCGTCTGAATAAGTTTCTATTCTTGTACGGATCGTGCTAGTTATCAGCGATTGTTTTTAAGTCTATTATTTAGCACCAACAGAAATATGAACATTTTGGGGGTTTACCTGGCGGTAAATTTGAGGGTCTGGTCACAGCTGGTTGTGTAAATTGGCAAAAATGTGGTGAAAAGTTATTGTGAAATGTGAATCTGAACAATCAAAAGAATAGCTATCGAACTCTCTAACAAGTGACAAAGTTGCTTTCCTGAAGCCTATATTTGCCCCCACCAATTGTATGATGCACAAGTAACACGATTTGCCTCCGAGATGGAGTGAAGATTTAGTTAACTACGTTATGAACCAGTGAGTTCCACTTTGAAACCAATATATTTCAAAGCTTCAAGAACCCGTGATAATTCAAAACTAATGGAATCTTTGATGAACAGGATCAATAATACTGAAGTATTATTTCAACTATGCAGTAGTTATTAACCTGTTTCATCATGATTTTTACTCCCCAAATGTAATGGAATTGGATACGTATACCAGAGAGAATAAATATCGTTCATTCTTTATTCTTCACAGAAGAAGAGGAAAATTCGATTGGAATTGATTTTTATCACCGCAAGTGAAAAACCTACATAATGTGTTTGTAAAAAGTATGAAAAATGAAGAAAACAATGAGGTGAAGTAGGAAGTTTGTTTCTAGAATTTTTTGAATGCTCATGTGCTTGTTTTGTAATACCCTATCACCCGTATCCACACGTACATAGACAGACTTATTCTCTTTCATTGGAACCCTTTATTTGATCAAAATTGACCATGAATCCGGCTTTCTGTTTTAATTATTGATCATCACGTCTATTTGACTCGATTGTAGCATTTCATCACGATTAACATGTTAACTGCTCCAACTCTTGACTACTCTTCATTAACTCTTTCTTATGACCAATCTCATCTGTTCAACATGATCAATCGACCCCTTTGCTTGATCAATAAAGAAAATTTAAAAATGAACATTTGCCACGGTATTGCATTTGCAGGGAGTTGGAAGTCCGAATCTAGCCCCCTCTGCCCATACTGATTGTTGAGAGAATTTTCTAGTCGACGTGAGACAAAATAAATTAGTTTCTTAAATTTCCCAAGACGAGAATCATTTTTCTATTATTGCTTTTAATTTATCTCTATCAGTTTGTGAAATCATGCTCTTTGGTTCGTTGGATTCCATATCTGGTTTTTCCAACAAATTTTCTTCCATGTTTCTTTGTTTCCATATTTTCCTAGCAATTTATTAAGAGACATAATTTGCATGTTCTTTTTCCTGATTTTAGGCGTGGATGATAGTAGTATCAAGCCTCAGTCATTTTACGGTAGAAGGCGAACGGTGTCTGAAAAGAAGCATAAAGAAGCAACAATTGATTTGAGTTCCTTTTCTTATACTGCATCAAAAGTTCAGGATAACAAGTAATTCCACGTTTTGACTCACCCAATTTTGATCAATTCAATTTCTTTTTCATTTGATGCATGATTCATTGATGCACTTACGTTCGTGAACTTGTCTTTAAATAGGAGTACATTGAAGAAACATGGATATGATGACCAACCACGAGCATGCACTGTTCCTCATAAAAAGGTCGGTAATTTTAATTTTATTTATATTCTAGTCATTATGGATGGAAACTTCGGTTTGATTTGTTGGTGGAGCAGAATTTCTGCAATGTGAGCAGACAATGTTATGATATTAGGTTGAAGCTGTTGTGAATAAATCAATTGACGTACATAACTGTGAAGCATTTTGTATCATCATCACGAGAATTATAGATGACTATGAGCCCATTGTTGACTCTCCCTTGTAAAATCTTCAGCGAGTTCAAGAAGTGAATTTTATTTTTCTTTTCAAACAGAAATTTCAATAGATAAGCATTGATGTGATTAATTATCATTTATATTTGTCCAGTGCCCAGAGTGCTTTATGTTAGTGGCTATCTTATCAATTATTCAAAATGATTACCACTGTTCCTTAGAAAAGAGTAAGAATTTTTCCTACAGTAGTTAGTTGAACACTTACAATCTTCCTCTTTTCTTGCAGAAGCGTAATGCTAACAAGAATGCCCTGCCACAAGATTTTATAGAGCGGCAAAGGGCTTACTTTGCCGAGATTGATGCATTTGAGCTACCTGAGGAAGAGGTTGAATCAGTTTTGGAGCTGGACTGAGAGAAACTGCGTTTCTATGTTTTATAGACAGTGGAACACCTTTTTATGTTGTCTGTATAGTTTGCTAGTTTTGAGAAGTATGTAGTTAACAAACTCGAAAATTTATTGGTAATTCTCGCCATTTCCAGTGTTCTTTCTTCTCACAGTCAACCTCTTTATGCTATTCCATTTCGAACAAGAGTTGAAACATTAAGTCGATCTCACCGAGAATTGCTCGATCAGACTCTGATGTGTAAATATTTCCATTCATATTTTGCAAACTATAGCAACAGAGTAAGGTTGGATGTTATAAGGGTTTGCATAGACTCAATATGACATGTCAATCAGTCACTAACATACACCTATCAGAGAACATGCACTGAACTAGTGGATCATAAGAGTAATTTGATCGTTCTGCCTCCCATTATTGCTAGTTATATGATAATCACCATTGATAGAGTTGAAGTATATTTGCTGATCCTCTTTCAGAGTTCAATCTTATTTTTTCATTTGTAGGAGGAAATATAAAAAGATCATCGGAAGAGTAGTCTCAATCATGACTACATCCTGCTCCAGTTCTACCCAAAAAGGCAGCTCACTGTTGTGTCAGCTTCAATTGACTGCTCAATTGCTTTCTGGGTGGTTAGAGGAGGGAGGGAGATAGCCCAGGATTGCTACAAACTGATCCCTTCAACGCCATGGTTGACTGCTTCAGGCAGTGGAACAAATGCTTAAGAGGTTTGGTCCATTTTCTTCTACCTTTACTCTCTACTCATTGATTTCCTCTTTTTTCTTTTATAACAGTAGTTAGAGGGATGCATTGATTATGGAGAACGTGTAGTGAGATACATTGAAATCAACAAGTTGCTTTCAGTCTCTTCTAGGTTAGTTGATGAATAGAAACACTGCTAGGTTCTGGACCAACGACACTTTAGATTCCGCCCATGGTTTTTGTTCTGACCTGGTTTTTTTTTTGCTGATATACTTTGCCTTTGCCCTCTCTGCAACGCAACCACCTATTTATATGAACATTTAATTCCACCGACATGGAATATTCCTTCCTTTTCCATGATCTTAGGATAGTTTTCATTTCTAACTCTCTTAAGTCTATTGCTGGTAACAACCAATGCGAGTTTGTTATCAAGAATTTATGCATGGAATGAGATGACTGTCAGTATATTTGGATAAATTTAGTGGTTGGCGATTGAAAAAGAAAAACAGCATTATTGTACTATACATGATGAAGCTCGCCAGTAAGGCAAAGAAGTTGCGCCTTTGCAATATGGGCATTTCATTGATCTCGAAGATTCTTTCTTTGAAGATTCCGAAACTATCAGCATCTGGCAGAATGACAATTTGTCCATGCCATCTGCAATTGAGTGAGCCAAATGTGTTGTTTCAGTTGTCCCTGACCTATTTTAAGACAACATATGGCTGAAAAGTTTGAGCCTGGAATTGAGCATTACCATTCAGTTTTTAGCATAATTTTTGCCGAGTCCCAACTCACTTTTATTTTCAGATATTATAAACATCTACGTATATCATATGCATTCAAATACTAATTGTTCCTGTAGAGATATAGAGCTACGCCTAAGATTTGCAGTCACTAGGAAATGCTTTATAATGGAAGTGATGGTACACTAGTGAAAAAAGGTGGAGGATGCGATAACGATAGTCATGTCCGCACTAAAAGTTGTGAGGAAAAATTGGTCAGTTAAAATGCGAGTGGCAGGCAGACTCAACCCACTCACTTGGAGGAATCGAGTTGCTGTTTATTAGATAAGCACCACCTCGGCTCAAACCTTTGGAGGAAGATCTTGATTTTTGTTTTAGTAGACGAAGAACTCTTGCTTTCAGATCAAAGGTTCCGTTTTTTTGCCAGAGAGGTAACAGATTAAGCAGACTAGAGGATGGTAAAACGTGTCAATTTGGAGACACAGATTGCTAAGCTTTGATCAGTGGGTGATACGGTGGTATACTTCTACAACTTTGTGTTAAGCATTTACTTTGCTGCAACTTGATTTTGTTTTGGGGTTAACGAAAGGGGTCCATTGAAAATATACCGTAGCTAAAACTTCAATTTTAGAATCTGGGTATGCTTTTATGTCAGATGGGTCTACTCTCTTTGTCCAAGTACTGCTATAAAAGCCACTCCCACTGTTTCCTTGGCATCTCCCACTCCATTGAGCAGCTTCAGTAGCTAGACGCCCATAAGGTGTATGGTGCCAACACTAAGCGTCTCGACTCTCTATTGGATATTTGTCTCGGGAGGAAATAACGAGTTGAGCTAATGCATGCGCCTACTTAGTCTGGGTTTGTAGGAGAACCAGTGTGAGATTGAGCAGAGAGAGAGCGCTTTCTAGTTCCTAGTTTAGTGGTTGAGGGCTCTTTCTTGTCTCTACCTCTTTCTGATGGAAATCAAAGGTTACACACTGGATGGTACTGTTGATATTCGCGGGGGACCAGTGCTTGCTTCTAAGACTGGGAAATGGAAAGCTTGTGCCTTTCTTGTTGGTAAGCATTTATTTACTTTCCAGCTTGATAAAGTTTTTTAACAAACTCTCCATAGTTCATTTACAGTGCTGAACCCATTGATTGAAGCTTCCTTTCTGGAAAAGAATTGTCCTTATGTTTGATGGTTTGCTGAGAGTTTTATGTTTGTCAGGCTATGAAGCATTTGAAAGGATGGCGTTTTATGGGATAGCTTCCAATTTAGTGAATTACTTGACAACCCAACTTCACGAAGACACTGTTTCGTCAGTCAGAAACGTGAATAACTGGTCGGGATCTATATGGATTACACCAATCGCCGGTGCATACATAGCAGACTCATTCATGGGTCGGTTTTGGACTTTCACCGTGTCGTCAATTATATACGTCATGGTATATATTAGCATTACCTATTCACTGCTTGCGTTCATTTTCATCAGATAATTCCTGCTTTATCGCTGCATTTTAATGAGCTTCCTTTTGCTATAAATTTTGTTCGGGCATCTCTCTATATGGACTATATTCTTTGTCGGTTACTCCGATTTTTAAAGTTTCTTTTGATTATCATATGGGACCTACTACTTAGTTTTTACATGGATTGACTTTCACTTTATTATATTAAGATTCACAAAATAATCTAGAAGAAGAGCAAATTAACTTGTATGATATAGTGACTGTTTAGCAGCTTTATCTGTTTTCTTACTTGACTCTTCCAAAATTTCATATTACTCCAAATATAAGTTGAAATCACACTGGAACTTTAATTTTCAAGTGTTGACTTTTTGGGGTTTAGTGATGATAAAATTGTCTTATTCTTCAGACAATGTATTCTATGCTACGTTTCCACATCTTTTTAACATACGTTTATCAACAACAGACTCAAGTCGAACTGTCTTAATCCTTAACAGGGAATGGTCCTAATAACTATGGCAGTTTCTCTTAAAAGCTTGAAGCCTGGGTGTACAAATGGAATTTGCAGCAAGGCCACCAGTTTACAGATTGCTTTCTTCTACATTTCTCTGTACATAATAGCGATTGGAGCAGGTGGAACAAAACCGAATATATCAACATTTGGTGCAGATCAGTTTGATGACTTCGACCCATCTGAGAAAAGACTAAAGGTTTCCTTCTTCAACTGGTGGATGTTCAGCACCTTCTTAGGTGCTTTATGTGCTACCTCTGGACTAGTCTACATTCAAGAGAACTTGGGATGGGGTTTAGGATATGGTATCCCTACTGTAGGTCTACTGATATCGTTGGTTATCTTCTACATTGGAACTCCAATTTACAGGCACAAAGTTCGGAGGACTAAAAGTCCAACAAACGATTTGATTCAAGTACTTGCAACAGCCTTTAGAAATAGAAAAGTACGCCTTCCAAATAGATATACTGATTTGCATGAGTTTGAACTCGAACATTATATCAGCAATGGCAAGCGGCAGGTTCAGCACACCCGTATTTTCAGGTAACCTTAGCTTTGAATGCTTACATCAACCCTTGAATTTGCTAAAAAAAATGCAGGAATCATTGATGAGATACATTTTTCTGCTTGCCCTTTTCTTTTCTTTGTTTTTTAAACAAGTTGCCTAGATACTTTGAGGTGGAGAGTAGTGGATGCAAATCGTGATACTCTTCTTAACTTTTGGGAATCAAACATGGTGATTTTGACCCAAGAAGATTCCCAAGTTTCTTTATGAGTATTGGTGCTGGAGGAGAGATGGTGGGGAGGTCTTTCCAAAAGTTAAAGAGAATAGGTAGAAAAATAATGTTCCAAATAGGAGGTTTTACAGCCATCCCTTTGGATAAATTTTACACGTGTGTCCAGAGCACAAAGGTGTACAATCCAACGTTACTTGAACGTGATTGATGTGAGCGGTTCACAAATATGAAATCATTTCCAACTAAAATAAGGTATTTTCATATTAAAACTAAAGATAAATTCATGAGAGTTTAGACACATAATAAATAATATTGTACTACATAGTAGAGATTAAGTTTTCACAAACTGTATTAGAGATAAGATGTGGCCGACAAGGACACATCCTCGTAAGAGGTGTGATTTTGAAGGTCTTTGTGCTTTGGGTGAGAATGACCTTAATTAGAATAAAATGTAAGTTTATCTTAGAGCATAAAAGTGACTTTGCATCGCTTGGCTGTGATTAAGGTAGGTGATTCATGAATATGATCTCGTCTCCAATTATTATATGGTTTTTTTGGAGAGTGACTCAAAAACTAAAATTACGCGAGTTTAAAAGTCAAAACAAACAATATTGTACTACTTGATGATGATTGAGTTTACAACATTTCTATGCTTATATATATTTAACATCACAGATTGTTTAGGTACTATAATAAATTTTTAGTGACACTTCTTGGCAAGTTTAAATTTTTTATGGAATTCTTTGAAATCAAATTATCCATTTAGATTGCTTTATAGTACCATATATCATATTATTAATATTCAGAACTTAACAAGGGGCAAACTGCATTGGCTGATCCACAGGTTCTTGGACAAGGCTGCTGTAGAAGTAGATGGCATAGCTGCTTCAAAGCCACCTTGCACGGTGACGCAGGTGGAAGGGACAAAGCTCATTTTGGGGATGATAATGATTTGGTTGGTGACCTTAATACCTAGTACTATTTGGGCTCAAATTAACACCCTATTTGTCAAACAAGGTACAACCTTAAACAGAAGCCTGACTCATAGCTTCCAGATTCCAGCTGCCTCTCTGGGAAGCTTTGTGACACTCTCCATGCTCCTGTCCGTGCCTTTGTACGATCGCTATTTTGTCCCCTTCATGCGACAAAAAACTGGAAATCCAAGAGGAATATCTCTGCTTCAGAGGCTTGGAATTGGATTTGTCATCCAAGTAATAGCCATCGCCATTGCTTATGCTGTGGAAGTTCGTCGAATGCATGTGGCAAGAATGAATCATATTGTAGGACCTCAAGAAATCATTCCCATGAGCATATTTTGGCTACTGCCCCAATACATTCTCCTTGGCATAGCTGATGTGTTTAACGCTATTGGATTGTTGGAGTTCTTCTACGACCAGTCCCCAGAAGATATGCAGAGTCTTGGAACCACGTTCTTCACGAGCGGGATTGGAATTGGGAATTTTTTGAACAGCTTTCTAGTGACAATGGTGGATAAAATTACAAGCCGGAACAACGGAAAGAGTTGGCTTGGCAATAACTTGAATAACTGTCACTTGGATTACTATTATGGGTTTCTTTTGGTCATATCTACACTCAATTTAGGAGCGTTTCTTTGGGCGTCAAGTATATACATCTACAAAACAGAAACAGAACAAGTTAACAAGGATGGGTGTGTTCAAATTGAAGTTAAAGCTATGGACTCATCTCCTCTTGGGTTACAAGCTGCTGTTTGAAGGTAGAGCATAAAGTTCCACTTGGGTGAAACTGAAAGATTGTTCATGGCTTTTTACACCTTTTTTTATCTGATATGGCCCATGGCCCAATGCTTTGATTTTTATTTTCTTTAAGACTTGGATAAATCTCTGGCTAATCATGGTGGGAATCTGTAATCACCCAGAAGTTCGACCGACTCTTTTTCAGTTTTTCTAAAGTAGACGCCTTTTGCTGTTCTTCAACAGGGGAAATATTGGACCTTTGCTGGGAACAAAAAAAGTCATCCACTTTTAATGATTTCATACCAGAAAAATGGATCTGAATTACCTTCGACTCTGTTACAGCTAGCTTCTAGATTAACGTCTTTGAAATGTTCATCCGGTGTTGAATGTCAACATCATACACTAAGACACTAATAATGCTATCATTACAGTCTGTATAAACATTTGATTGGTGTCATTTTTTAGTACATTAATTAAAAATAAAAGGGTAAAATGTTTTTCTAGGTGCACTTGCCAAGAAAACCCAGGAACCCAAGTTAATAAACATTGACGATGACGATGTACCCACGAAGACGTCGATGATTACTTTTCAATTAACTAATCATTTGTTAAAAGAGAATTACAGACTTTAAGGAAATAATCCTCGTAGAAAATTACAACTGATATGGATTAATGATGTCCTAAGCCTTGATTTGTTAACGAGTCAAAGTTGGCCTCTGACTCAGCTCAATTTTCTAACTCAGCATCGTAAAAAAAAAAAATAATAAGATTTAAAATTTTCATCCACCCAGATGCGGCGACCTTTTTCTTTGTTGACAATGGCTTCATCACCAGATTCCCTTCACAACAAGCTAATCACCAGCTCCAGCTCTTAAACGCGGTTTAGCGTCTTTTAACCAAACCTTGGACTTGGTCGATTTATGTTTCTTCTTCTGCAATTATTTGTTTTTTGTATGTTTGAACGTCGAAACAACGCCATGCAGTTAGTTATCTACGTATTTGGATTAGGTTTGCCTGCTTGCCCGCCTCTTAAGACAACGTCGAGATCTTCTTCTATATAAGTCCCTTCATTTGCCTTTGTCCTACGTAGCTTCTTCAGCGACAGCAATGGCTACTTCTTTTACTTGTTCAACTTCCAAGTTAGCCACTGTAGTTGTCTTTGTTTTGTTCCTGGGTTTTCCTGGCTATGCCAGAGCTCAACTTTCCACCAGCTTTTACGCCAGTTCTTGCCCACAACTTCTCTCCACCGTCAAATCTGCCGTCCAATCTGCTGTGTCGGACGAGGCTCGGATGGGAGCTTCTCTCCTGCGTTTGTTCTTTCATGACTGTTTCGTCAATGTATCTACATATTCTTCCACCGTTGTTTTCTTTTTTCTTCTCTACGATTTGGTGTTGTTGTTTTATTACAATCTCCATTATGGTGCGTACGGTAGGGTTGTGACGGATCAGTTCTACTCGACGACACAACGACCTTCACTGGAGAGCAGACTGCTCTTCCGAACAGGAACTCAGCCCGGGGCTTTGACGTGATTGACAGCATAAAAGCGGCGGTGGAGAAGGTCTGCCCCGGCGTGGTTTCATGCGCTGATATATTGGCTATTGCAGCTCGCGATTCTGTTACAATTGTAAGTTTTATCCGAGAAATAACTGCAAAACGTAGTTGGATCAATCGAAGAAGGTGATGATAAAGTGGGTTTTTGCATATGCAGCTGAAAGGCCCTAGCTGGGACGTAAAACTTGGAAGAAGAGACGCTTTGACAGCAAGCCTTTCTGACGCCAACAATGGCATACCGGCTCCATCTTCGAATCTAAGCACGTTCATCACTCGATTCGGTGCTCTTGGCCTTTCCACTACAGACTTGGTCGCTTTGTCTGGTCAGTCTTCCGTTTGATCTTTTCTAAACCATTTGAGTTATCGATCAAAATTTATGGTTTATCAGTTGCTTAAAATTAAAATCTTTGCGGCGAATAGGTGCGCACACTATTGGACAAGCGAGGTGCGTAACCTTCAGAGGCCGCATATACAACGACTCCAACATCGACCCTTCCTTCGCCCAAACCAGACAATCAAACTGTCCGATGACTGCAGGCTCCGGCGACGACAATCTGGCTCCTCTTGACCTTCAAACTCCCATTGTTTTTGACACCAAATTCTACAAAAACCTCATCAATAAGAAGGGTCTTCTCCACTCCGATCAGGAATTGTTCAACGGTGGTCCCACTGATTCCTTGGTAGCTACCTACAGCAATGGCGAAAGCTCGTTCTTCTCTGCTTTTATTTCTGCCATGATCAAGATGGGAGATATCAGCCCCCTTACTGGATCAAACGGTGAGATCAGGAAGAACTGTGGGAGAGTTAACTAAAGTCCTTCGACTAAAAAGAAAAATGAATAAAACGAAAGTTACAGGAGTTGTGTGGATTTGATTTGATATTCTGTTTTTAAAGTCCCAATAAGCTTGCTTGCTCCCCATATGACTTGAATTACGTTAAGAACATCCATTGTTTGTATCTCATTGATCTTTACGTACCCATTAAATGTTTTTTTCCATTTATATTTACAAGTACATTAATTGATATTGTCTTCTTTTGAGCATAATATTTGTACAGATTTATTTTCAAATTTTATCTCAAAACCCATAGTAATTAGTTTAAAAATAGATTGAACTCCCTCGCCAGTATGGGTGTAGTCGGTCCGGTTCGCTGCCACCCAATTGAAACCGAATCGATTGGTTCAAATTTTTTGAAACCAAAACTTAACTAATTGGCTTTTGGAATCCTACCCGAACCAAATCGATATTTTTTGTTTTGCTCGGTTCGATTTTGGTTCTCGATTTTTCTGAGTTTAAACTCAGTTTTGTCAATTTTAAACTCGGTTTTGGGTAAATTTTGTTCAATTTTAATTCAGCTGGGTTCAGTCTAGTGCATTCAAGTTGGATTGCATCTGTTCTTTGACCCTCACCCATCTCCTGATTTCTTCACCAAAAACAGTAAAAAAAAAGATGGCATCAGCCGAAGTTTTAAACTTCTCCATGATCACCTAATCCATTCTCTATTCATTGGTCAACCCAAAAGTGTTATTATAGCTATTACTACTGGGCAAACCGACTGCACCCACGTTAAAACCAACTGAACATGCAGGATTCAACACACAGATGCATGTATATATATATATATAGACATAGACTCTAAAATACATATTATCAGTTTTTGTGGGTGAATAAAATGGACGGCGACCCGAAAGAACTGGATCAGTCATGTGCTCTTTTCAGTTGTCTGTATTTACTGTCAGCGCAATCTCCGAACACAACACAACTATTCGAGGATCTCCGAGTATTCTGGTCTGAAATTTATTTTTTTACTCTAAAAAATCAGTCTATGAATATTTCAACGTAAAAGTCTTGTCTTTTTCATCTGGTGTTTCCTATTATTCTCTCTGCAGAGTAATTCTGTGTAAAGATCGAACGCACGCACTGTAGAAGATAGAGACTGCAATTGGATGATCGAAGATAGTGGAAAATGGGGAAAATATACTGTCACATATAGGAAAATGGTCGAATATCATAAATGGAGTTGTAGCAATTTCTTGACATCGCGGATAATGTCGTAATATATCCACACCAACTCGACGATCCAGTCTGATAAATCAGGTTTTCCATGAACAGTTTCATAAGAAAGAAGGAGAAAACACAAAAAAAAAAACATGAAAATCAACCAGGTATTAATCTTAGCAGCAGGTTGGGCTGAGACATGGCCAAGAATGGACCTCGATGCATTCTTGACATTCGCCATTCGGTAATGCCGGCGAGAGGAAGAGTCCGACGAAACACCAAAACAAGTTTTTTGATTCCGAACCCACGGCGCGGCCCTTTTCTCCATACTGAAATTTCGGGCTCATAAAAGCAGTTGGCGAAGAACACGATGAAACCCTGGAGGAAGAAGACGATGAAACGGAGTAAAATGAGGATTTAGACATCACGTAGAGCTTCTTAGGACGGGTACTGAGCTTGAGGAATAGCGATCTCAAGGGATTCAGTTTTGTGTTGTTTTTCTGCGTAGATTTATGAGAATTTCTGGTGCAGTAGTAAGAGGGAGGCGGCGTGAGCGGAGGAATGGAGTTGTCTGAAAATTTGTGCTTTGGAGTGCCTGGTTGAGACTCCCATCTGAACGGAACCCCAGCCGATACTCCGCCGTAGTAAACTTTGAAAGAATTAGAAGAGTTATAAGCCTCCGCCATGGAAGCCTCCTTCGTCAAAACTCTCGAGAAAACCTTTTCCTCCTCCGCCATGCTGACCGACTTCCCGGGAAGCTTCAGCTCGCTGCTACTGCTTTGCAAGGAAGCCTCCTTCGTCAAAACTCTCGAAAAAAGCTTTTCCTCCTCCGCCATGTTGACCGGCTTCCGGGAAAGCTTCAGCTCACTGCAACTGCCTTGCATTCTTGCTTCAGAGATCTAAAAATATTCAGATCAGAAGATGACCTCTCTTTCCTGACACTAAATACCCAAATTAATGGTGGGTCTCACAACACTGAAGCCTCCCAATAATCATACCATGTCTAATCTAAATTAAAGAAATCTAGTCCATCTCAACTCCAACCCGTCCACGATAGTCACCTGCTAAAATACATAAAATAAAAACGTCAGTAAATCCTACGTTAAACAAAAACTAGCCTCCATCGGCGGAGTGTAGGGCCGAGAAACCTGAAACTCATTAATGGCGGATGAAGACGAGACGGCGATCAAGTGGCAAGTTGATAACTGAGAGCAAAAAATTACGGTTGGGGATTCGACAGGACTGATCTGCATTCGTGGAGGTGGTCGGCTTTAAATGATTTTTCGTAAAAGTAGAACCAACTAACTTTTTTCAATCAAAGCTCCATTGTTTGTGATTGGGTACAGGATTTGTCTTACTATGCTCTCCCACCAACTTAATCTCAACCAGATAGCCAAACATCTACCTACCGAATGTATGATAATGTTGGGTTTTCCTAACAAGATATCTTACTTTTAAAACCATTCGTGGGACAACGTGTCCATGAAAGCAAAAATGGCTCAATACAAATTTATAAAAACTTTAACTTAAAGCGAAAAATACTGTACTGAAACACCAATGAACGTTACACTTCATGTTGAAAACACGGTACTCTTGTTCATGTTTCACTAATGATCAGACCAGGCAAAAACATTAAAGGCATTGGATTTGGATTTCATGTTTAACTCAAAGTTGAATCTTGGGAGTCTTCAAAATGGAGCTGAAATCATATCCATCAACTCTAGTGCATTCCAACTAAATGCATAACTTTCACTGCATGAATGTTATTCGGATTGCAATTTGAAATGTTCAAGTGCTTAAGATTACATCATTTTTAAGTGGTTGCTGGTTTGTCCTTGCCTCGGCTCAAACCATCTTATCATCGTTTTTCAGAAAAGCAAAGGTGATGTTATGCACTCACAATGTAATATTGCACAAGAAAGTCGAGTCTTTCTACAAAGTGGAGACTGGCCGGTGCTTTGCAAGTTGAACTTGGCGACGCCCCAAATGGAATGCTGTTACGATCCACAACAAACAGAGCTGGTTTTGGACAAAATGGGCAATCAGCATAATTTTTAAAGGAAGAAGAAAAGGAAACCAACCAATGCAGATTCGTACATACCGGCAGAGCATAGAGCGAAACAGTTGATGTTCTTCCATTGAGTTTGTTGAAAAGAAGCTTGTACATTCCTGCAGCTGTAGCATCCCCTAGTCTTTGAACAAACACGTCTATAAATAGCTGCAGTAATTGTTAAAAAATTATTGAAACAGTTTATCGAAGAAAGCTTCTTTGGCAAACATGGTCAAAACTTTTTGAAACTTTGATTAAGTTGGAGATGACAAAAACTTAAGAGCAGAAAATCAGGAGATCGGGGAAGTTTCCACCTTAGCTTTGTATTTCTCATCCCGAGTGACCACCGTGAATAACAGCTCTCTTCCGGGCCTGGTCACGACATAAGTAACAACCTGAATAATAATTAAATGAAACCAAAGCTTTTAATCTAGCTGCCATTCATGGATATTATAGAAAGTAAACAATCAATCAAAATGTCAAACTAAATAGAAAATAGATTCAAGCAGTCCAAAGGTCAAAGCAGAAATGCTTTGAAACATACCTTGCGCAGGGTCTCACAAACAGCAATGGCCACCCAAGTCGGCCAAAGAGCAATTGCGACCAAACTTGAGAAGGCAACAAATGGGGCAGAGCAAATAGCTACTGTGATGCCAGCAATAGTAAGAATGCGACCCTGCACAAAACAAACTGATCAAACAAGACAACTACAGAGCAGATTTTCGGTTTTACCAGAAGGAGCTTTGACTGCAACAACTTTTTTAATTTATGTGAGGTGATTGAATGTAATAGAAAGTTATCAAAAAAACAAAATAGAAACATACACAGACATGCACATTTTAGAATTTTTTTTGAACTATAGATAATCAGGCTAGAGAAACTCAACTACAAGTGCCATACCGTCAATGTAAGTTGTCCAGCCAAGATAAAAATTGCAATAAAGCTATTTATTTCAGCAAATAATCTTCTTCTACCAAGAGAGCTTGTCACAGTCATGGCAATTACATTAACTTTCTGCACTTGCACAAAAAGAATGGGTAAGGGGCTGAAAAATAAACATATTCGAAAGTACTCATTAATGCATGAAAAATCAACAATTCCTCCTTACGACCACACCAAAATTATAAAGAAATATGAATAATCTGGCTAACTGGGACACCTAGAGTGATGCATAGCATATTATAAAGGAAAGGAGAAGACAGAAAAGTAGAGCCAATATTGACACAAACTAAGAAACAGATTGCAGAAGAAAATGTCAGCATCAGATGGACCATGCTGGATAATTATCATTTATATATTGAACTTTAAAACCAAAAGAGAGGGAGAAGAGATGACTAGTAAATGGATCAATGCCATCCCTTTTAAGTTTTGGAACTGAGAACCATTTCTTTTAAACTGTCATTTTACCTGAAATTGCATCCAAGATGATATAGTCAGCCAAAATACAAGTTATATATGCACATTCATGCCCTAGCCTTCCAACCCAAGTAATGTTATGCACAGAAAATTATCTTGCCTGAAAGTAGAAGAATGATGAGACAACTGCACTCAACCACAGCAACAAAGATACACATAATAAATAACTTGATGAAAGAATAAGCAAAAGTCCATCCAACATGGGCCACAGATGAGGCTTCAATGTAGTAGTTGATGACTCAGGAGAAAGACGTTTGCAATTTAATGTAGTCTGGTCTTCAGCCTTATTCTGGTCATCTGGATTAGCTTCTCTAAAATATAAAGAAAAAGAAAAAGAAATATGAGCCAAATTAAGCTGGGCAATTACCTCCTAAACTGCAAATAATGGTGATTTTATTCGAAAATGCGAAGAAAAAACTAAATTTATGGACCAAATGTTTAACCTGATGGGAGAAAGTTCTTCAGGGACATGAGATTCATCTCGAGTTATACCTTTGGATGATCTTGCAGCAAACTCCATAAGCAAAGCAGCAACTAGAAGCATAACTGCCACGACAAAGCAAAAATCTGATATCTATAAATGAACAACAAGCTTCATGAATTTTCTTGTCAATTATAAAATAAGCATACATGGGCCCAACCAAGCCATTCCTGTTGCAAACAATGAACCAAAGAGCTGACCAAGTGTAGCACCAGCACCAATAAACCCGAACAATCTTGAACCTGACTGAAGAGAAACAGATTTTATCTTGACCAAAACTATTCAAGAATACATTTTATGTTGTAGAAAACGCACCTCGTTATCCATGATATCTATTACTCTAGCCCATGTCGATGAAATTGTTATCAGATTAAGTAGAGCAACCTTTAAATAAAAATAGAAAATTATTTTGATTGCAGACTGAAAAAACTAGACCTGAAAATAAGTCTGATGATTTCATACCCATAGGAAAAATCCTACTCTGACAGACACATAAAACCACCCATGACTATCCCAACTTGTGGAAGATACAGAACTGTCTTGGTCAGCATCAAAGTTATGATCTTGATCGGAGGCTGATGACATAGCAACCAAGCCCTAAACATGATTAGAACTATTCAATTAAATGCAAGCCCAAAAATATCAGATAACTAATAAAGGGAAAAAAGTCCAGAACCAAAAAGTCTCATCTCACCTTGAGGTTTGTCATCGAATAGCCAGGGGATGAGAATAGCCATAGAATGAAGAATACAGTAAGTGATATACTAAAAAACCTGTGTATCAGAACCAAAGCCTGGTAATTGACGAAGCATCTATTACAAAATAGTAAGGAAAATAACTGGTATTAAAGCAGGAAATGGGATATTCAGCCAAAGATTTTTATTTTTTGGGAAGAAGTTTATCATCCATCGACTCAAAAAAAAAAAAAAAAGAACAAAGGAATGATTAAAGAGTTTCAGAAATAGCCCCAACCTAGCCACAGAATAAGTTCTTGATCTTTCAATCCAAATTATACTTCTCACAACATGATTAATGAGATGTGATTCAACACAAATTTAAAGCGTATGATGTAAGAGTTACAGCCATAAACAATGTCAAGCTCCCTGATTGTTCATTTCTCCTCTTATTGAATAGATTTTGACAGGATGTCTTGCAATTCGAGTAAAGAAGCATTTCCAACAGTAACTTGAACGTATTAAAGCAGTACCTTGCTTTTGGAAAGGTTAGGCAAAGAGAAAACGAGAGAGGAAACAGGCGCTGCAATCAGAGTGAGTAGTAGAGATCCCAAAAAAAGACCTGGAAGATTCGATAAACCTAGTGATATCGCACCCTCGTCGCGCAGCGGAAGAACAAGAAAGTAAGCGCTCAGAATCTAGGATGAAAAAAAAAAGGCCGTAATCAGAATCCACAATACGACGAGAACAGGAAGTAACCAGGTACAGACAAATTATCGGACTTACGAAAAAGAAGCACGAAGAGGAGTGGATCAGAGCAGAGGTCTCGTGAGAATGCACCTCGACAAAAATGGGGAGAATCGCATCGAGCCGAGATCTGCTCATGACGCCGATAATAAACGGCGGCGATGGTGGAGGACGGAAAGCAGACGAAGGTCTTCTTCTTCAACCACCAAGAATTGGATCGTTTGTTGTAAATCATCATCCCCTTCTTCTCCGCTGCTGCGGATTATAACTTGCTTTTTTTTTATTAATTTATTTTTGTAATATCAGAATAATCCACGTAAGCTAGCTGGAACGTCATGCGCTACTCCCCATGAATATACAAAATTAGGGCTCATTGCTATGAGAGCAAGAGCAAGCATTTCCCTGTCTGGAGGGATGAAACAATGCTCGTCTAGCAATCTGCTGAACTTTGAAGTTCTCATTCGCATTTCAGTGACGAAAATTCAGCTACTTTCTTGTCGTCATCTTGGAGGATTTAGTAATAATGAAATCGCGGAGAGATACGAAAATGTGGGGATGGGGAAGCTGGAAACTTCGGGGATGTTGATGCGACGTGGTGGGAAGAACAGTTGCGCGTTTCGCTGGAAACGCATTGTATGACAATGTTTGCAGCTGAATCTTGATTGTAGCATTGCCATTGTAGAAGAATGATCTTCTTCAACTCTCTCCTTTCCATTTCTGCTGAACCTCCAGAATGCTCAGTTTTAAGCCTGAAAAGAGAGGGAGTTCTGAAAGAGACAACTTATTGGAAGACGACCATTATGGTTCATCATTATCTAGTCGATAAATTTGAACCAAAAGTCTGAACTTTCAGGTCCTCCATGCACAGAGTTAAATAACACAACAGAGCACAAGAGGAAATGCCTAAACTTCCACCATTCACTCTGGTATTCTGCAGCTAATATATGCAGAAGCCATTGAAGAACTTGGGTCATCGTTGTATATAGCAAACCTGATCATTCTCTGCAGTGTCTTCCTGGGAATGCAGAGAGATGCGCACAAACACTTCCCATTCTCTCGCCACCGTAGAAAAGACGAACCTTTTCTCGACATTCATTTTAGTTATATTTAATTTGGTTTGCTTTTGGTGAATTCCGCAAAGGGTAACAAGCTGGATTAACTTATGATTAGGTAAACTAATACATTAATTTGATGTAAAAAATATATTAAACCCCAGGGTTTTTGTTTTTAAATAAACCCTAATAAGCAAAACTTTAAATTATGAAAATTTAACAAACCAAATCATGTCGGGTAGCCGATCATCTCCCGATCACTGTTTATGAATAGAACGGGATCAATCTCAAAAGAAATGAGGGTCGTTCTATCTAGTGCCAACGTGACACTGGACCACGTGGATTGGGGGGTCGAGCTGGGGAGTGGAGACCCTCTCATTCTATGTGCGTTGCACAGGGAGTCCCCACCCACAAAATGGTTTCCTATTCTCAGGCTCTATGTTGAGAATAGAGAGTCGAAGTGGTGAAATTCATAAATGTGTCTTTCTGAACCTGAAACGGAAGTAACGCCTAAAGTGGATCTTCTGACAAGACAAATGAGACTATTGTGCCCCTGACACCGACATATATCACACGACATCGTTGAGCTCTATCTCGTAATTGTCATTATTGACGACTCATCAATATCTCGCACTTTTTTTTTCGGCCTACTAGATTGGCGTTTTCTTCTAAGTTGAAAGATTTTATTCATATTTTCTACGGGCGGTCACATGTGTTGACCACTAATGGGATAAATGAAGTGTTAGTACATCTGCAGATAAGTCGCCCGGTGATAGTTTTGATGGACGTAATTTTTCGGTGCTAGTCTCATGAAACGAATGCAGGAAATGGAATGAACACACGAGATTGCAGTGAGCTCTCATTTGTTATAGTTACACGCATCTGCATTCATGTCGACAACATATTGTTCGTTGTCATTGTGGACCTCAAAACAAGCATCTACCACAAACAAATGACTCCAATTTTTAGCCGTATATTCTAGTTTCACAAGTTTTTTCTTATCTGCTGACACAAGATGTCTGTTGATAAGACCAGTTTCTCGTATTTTTTCACAATCCTATTTATTAAGTACTTTCGAATCATTTCGAATATGGTCAGATCGCTTTGTTCCTGATTGTTAATAGAACTGCATTGAATGACTCACATAAATTATTTAATCATACTTCACACTTAGGAATTGAATAAAACGCATGACTAACCCAATATCTAGAGTTTGTACTTCAAAGATATGTGTGACATCTAGGTTAATCTGATATAAGTTTCTCATTTCTCTCTCGAAATAATAAGTTATGGTTGTTCTGACTCCATTCCACATTGCATCTCTGTATATTCTACTTCGAAATTATTTTTTGAAATTTGCGTACATATGCTGAAGGCAGTAGCGGTGGTCGGCTAACAATAATTCCTACTGCACTACAAACAACAATCCTTGATATTTGAAAGAACAACAGAGTGAGCATAAAACAATATAACTAATACAACAAAGACAAATGTTTCATATAGCAATAAAAAATGCATTATACATTTTGTCGATAAAAAAAAAAAAGTCCATCCATATATGGATTTTGTCCATAGGTCTTGCTTCAATATTTGCAAAAACCACGTCTATGAGTCTATATATTCTGATTCCACATTAGCAACAACAACGTGATATATTGCATTGTTTTCATCAATACTGACGGTTGTAAGTAATTGACCCGCACACAAGCTCTTTAAATGACAACCATCTAACCAGATAATAGGTCTATCGCACTGTAGTAAACTTGTCTTACAAGCAATCATAGATAAGTACATTCTTTGGAATACTTATGTCTCATTACCGTCAAAGTCCACCAAGTAAGATTGTATGCATCATGTGCTACCTGGATTTGACCTATGTATTTCTTTTGCATACGACTGTAATAGCTTGTATTGTTCATTGTCCTTCCCTTCATTAAGTTTTCGAATTTCCCTTATTGCTTTCCTGACAAAACTTGGTGTAATGTTGACATTCAAATCATTTCTCATTGTCTCGATAATGGAAAGAATTTTCAGCGTAAATTGAATTTTGAACCTATCTAAATAATGTTTTGCTACCCATTTTGTGATAGTGTGTCGATTTTCAATTTTCCTTGAACAGTTGTGAGAATCATTTAAACTTTTTATTTGAAACATAAGCTCGTTCTGCATCTTCGAAGCATGCAGTTGCCAATCACGTTCATCTTCATACACTGCTGTTCACTACTGAGATACACTTTTAGTGAATTTAATTCCATAATCATTATTCAAAACGTATTCTACTATTTTTTCTCTAATTGCACTTAAAGAACTATATTTTTTATCCAAATAAAATCCTATAAAAATTTCTTCATTTACTGGTACACTTTTCACTTCATCATCCTCCGAGTCGACTAATATTCGAAATTCATCATCTAGAGTTTTCGACGTCGATTCCACATCTATTTCTTCATCACCTTCTAGGCGATCGAGTGCCTGAAGCTCACCATATATGGGCGTAGAATACGAATACCCGTTATATTGGGATCACTAGTTGTTGTCTCGTCTAAATCAACTGATATACTCAAATCATACTCAATCAGCGTTGCTAATATAGAGAAAATGCGCCAGAGCAGAAAATAGTTGATAAGTTTTAGAGTTATTTCGCGAGCTGGGTGAAAATGAAGCTAAAGACTTATATAGTGTTTGAGATCGGTCTCTCGATCGAGGGTATTGACCCCCGTTCTCAGCAATAATTTTAAGAACGAGGGTTCATTTAGAGGGCAGTGACCCCCCATTCTCAGCCAGAATGGGAATTCGTTCTGGAGGCCGTAACCCCCCGTTCTAGGCTGAGAACCCGCAAAAATGAGCCCCTTGGAACAGAAGGTCGAGGTGGGGGGCTGGGACCCTGTTCTCATCCCACGTGCAACACACATGAAACAGGGAGTCTCCACTCCCCACCTCGACCCCCTGTTCTTAACATAGAGCTTAAGAAGAGGAGGCCGTTCTGTGGGCGGGAACTCTTTATTCTCACCCACGTGCAACGGGGGTCTCCACCTCCCGGCTCGACCCTCCGTTGTACGTGGTCAAGTGGCATGTCAACACTAGATGGAACGGCCCCCTGTTCTATTCATAAACAGTGATCGAGGGTGATCGGTTACTTAGTAAGGTTTGATTTATTAGATTTTCATAGTTTAAGATTTGGCTGTTAAAATTTATAGTTTAGGGTTTATTTTAAAAACTCCATAGTTTGGGGTTTGTGGTTAATGTAGTTTTTACTCTAATTTGAATTAACGGTAATTTGATGTTGGTCAGTATTACTCCAGTGTGCTACGACGCCATTGTTACGCACCACGCAGTATCAGTTCCCGCCATGTTTGCTCTGACTCCAAAAACCCTATCCCCTTCCCCATTTGTTCAGAATCAGCCTTTCCAAAACCGAAATACTATCCATAAACCCTTTCATTCTCCTCAATCTTCTTACTGGAAGGTGAGAATCGACATAGTATGCAAATCTGAACAACGCACTGAAAGAGGTATTCAGTTTGAGACGGGAGAGACCTTCTTTCGCCATGAAAGTGCAACCGGACGCGACCTCGGCGTTCTTGCCGGGTTGCTCTACAAGAAATCGAAAGGAAATTTAAGGGTGCTTGACGCATTATGCGGTTGCGGCATTCGGTCGCTTCGGTATCTCAAGGAGTCGGGGGCTGATTTCGTGTGGGCGAATGATGCCAACGACGATAACAGAAGGGTTATCAAGGAAAACTTGTCCCAGGTGAAGAACGGCTCCGGCGATTACAGGCGATGGGCAGTGAGTCATTTCGATGCGAACAGGGTTTTGACAGAGTGTTACTTACAAAAGGATTTCTTCGATTTAATCGACGTAGATTCCTTTGGGAGCGACTCTTCCTTCTTACGGTCGGCTTTCAATGCCGTGAAATTGGATGGTTTGCTTTATCTCACCTCCACGGATGGTTTCTCTTCCGGCGGTCACCGGCCTTCTCAGTGAGTGTTTAATTAAATGTTATACTGGTTTTTATTTTTCATGGCTCAACTATTTCATATTAGTTAACTGTTTAAAAACTCTGTGAAGTGGAATGGAATGCTCTTAGCAAAGATTTGGAAAAAAAAAAAAGCAAAATGCATATTAGTTCTTAAACTGAAAAGTGAAGAGCAAGGCCGTCATTGCACTTTTTTTTTTGACAAATAATCTCAAACTCAACATCATTAACAATTAAGTTTCCATTGGTAATGTTGCCGTTAAAAAATTACATTCGTTGTTGTACGATTTTTACAGTGAAATAAGTTATTCAGGAAATCGGATTCTGTAGCTTTGTATCGTTGCCAAAATTGCTTATGAATTGAGTTTTCTAATTTGTTTCTTTTTTAAGATTCCCCAGAGATGAATATTGATGACGTGACAATAACGTGATTTCTTTGACGGTAACCATAATGATACAGACTTAATTGCGAACAACTCTATTTACTTGCTCTTCGCCCCTAAGTTTAAAGGCTAATGTGTAATTTATCAAAAAAAATATTACCTTTCACTTGTAAGGTAGTTAGAATAATGATGAAAGCTTTCTTCTGCTAGTTCTTTAGCTGCATATGGAGCATATGTTCGTCCTATGCCATATTCAAACGAAGTTGGTCTGCGAATGCTTATAGGTGGCGCTGTAAGGGAAGCGTCTGTGCTGGGTTACCATGTAACTCCACTTTTCTCGCATTATTCATTTCACGGGCCTATATTTAGAGTCATGCTCCGTGTAAATCGTGGAAAGATTCCCGATGACAGGTATGGGACATATAAGATTTGTGTTTGCCTTAAATATAATGCTTTTTATCCAATAGCGGAGTATTGTTGATTTCAGGAATTATGGGTTCATCAGCTACTGTAATAAATGTGGAAATTCTCAAGCTTTCTCATGGAATGACCTTGGGCAGATCAGTTGTCCTTGCAGCAATTTAAAGGTATAGTTCTGCTTGAGTATCGGAAAATTTTTCTTGGTGCTTTGCTTGTGACAATTTGCACAAAAAATGGATTGTTTGTCCAAATGCAAGACTTTATCCTTACTTGAAATCTGATCAGCACTTAGTTGATTGAGTGTTAGACAAAGCTTCATTTTGTTGGTTAGGTTTCTAAGTCATTTGTTGTTTCTGGACCCCTTTGGACTGGACCTCTGCATAGGGGCAACTACGTTGCAGACATGTTGGCTTTAGCTAAGCAAATGGAATGGTTGGCAGATAGTGGCAGGGGAACTGATCTTCAGAGACTCTTAACACAAATGGCGGATGAAAGTGACCCAAAACTACCTGTTGGGTACATCAAATTGGACGAGGTATTGGGATTATTTGTTTTTCTTCATTTTCTTATTTTCTTCTTGATGTTTTAAGTGATTGGAGAAACTTAGAAAACAACATTATCAGGTGGCTAGCAGAGCAAAAATAAACTCACCTCCCTTAACAGCCATGATGAGCACCTTACAAAAGGTAACAAAGTCTAGCATTTGAATGTCTTAGCATGAACTCTAAGATGATTTTGATCACAGCCTGTTAATACTCAATGAACTCTTCTTAGGCTTTCATAATTGAAGATACATCTCTGTTGAATCCAATATCCAAAAAGAAGTCCAAAATTGATCAGTTATTCATATGACTAGGAGTAATGAGAGTTGGCTGGTTGAGAGTTTTCTGATTTATGAGGCTTTTATAAGAACCTGGGAATTTGGAAAAAAAACTCATTTTTCTCGGTGGGTTTGCGTTGCTTACAGGAAGGATATGCAGTGAGCAGGTCACATATTGTGGCCAATGCAATTAAAACCAACTGTTCAATGGTAGAATGCATCAGAATTGCTAAGAAATTTCAAAGGAGCTGACAAATTTTTGGTCAAACTCCATTGCCAGGTATGCTGTCAGAGAGGTTTACAGCATTCAATCATCTTCTAAGCACGATAAGGTCATCAGGACGATGGACACGAATGCGAAAATCGATTGGTTTGGTTTTGATTTTGTGTATATGATATGCAAACCGAATCAAACAAACTAGACCAAAACTCAAAATAAAATGAAATTGTTGATTTTGCAATACCTTTGTAATTTTATTCATATGTTAGTCAGTCTAGTTCCAAGTATTAATACTTGTTAATCAATGATCTAACCTCGGGATTAAACTTTGCTTATATCATTTCCATTGTGATGTGTGATTTATTAGCGAATAGTTTCATAATTTACTTTTTGTGGTGATAAACGAGTATTCTACGACCGAGATGATGAGTTGGTTCATCATTGATTAGAGCGACCAAGACAACTAATAACCATGGTCAATTATATAGCATTAAATGGATTTGACAACTTTTTTCTAGGTAACATGTTAATTGTGGTGGAGCAGGCTTGTGGATTTACATTATAGAAATGGATCGTTATTGCAGCCGTGACAGTGGAGATTGCTAATGTTATGGCCAACTCAATCTTAAATTTCATGCCAAAGAAGGCTGCTATTCTGCTTATCTCACTAAACTGAGCAGTAATCACTACTACACTTCTATGGATGAAGATGTTGCCATAAAGGCTTAGCGGGGGCCAATCCAGCCACCACAGCAATAGGTACATGATATACAAATCATATCTTACCCTTTTTTTTGTTGATGTAGCCTTAAAATTGAGTTCCCTCAAATGTTTGTCCAAACTGCCAATTCTCTGGTGCTACATCATAGCTGGTGATGGTCCGGCCATCACTGGTGGTCACTTGAAAGGAGAGGGTTTGGTCGTTGAGGTAGGAGTTGCTCTGCCAATTCTGGCCCCAGTTCCTCGACATGGGCTGCCAACCAGTTTTCGAGCCTTTGATTGACACGGAGTGAACGTCTCCTGCTCCTCCAACGTTTGTGACCAACACCAGGTTGAAGTAAGAGTGGCCATTCACAGTGAACCTTATTCCTCCTTTCTTCATGCAGGGAACTCTGTTTTCATCCACAGAAAGACTCACTTTAACGAAGAATTTGGTGGGGGGCTTTCCAGAGAGAGATTCAAAAGTGGATTACCTTCTAAACGAGACTGGAACTATTCCGGCTCGGTACTGAGCGATTTGCGAGAAAGCAGGTTCTGCCAAGTCAAAGTGCTGAAGAGGAGGATTACACCAACCACCATTATCATTCGGCAATGCATTGTTTGGGGGACAGAAATTTGTGGCTGTGACGGTGATGGTCCCTCTGACGCACCATTTTGGGTCACTCTGGCAAGTTATTTCGTAGCAGGAACCACAGCTCAAGCCATTGTTGAACAGAGCAGTGCTCAGAGCTGCTGTATTAGTCCCATATCCTTGGCTATATAAGTTTCCATACCCGCATGCACCTCCTGCCACACCAAAAGTTTTAAAACACATTATGAAACTGCAAGATAATTTATCATTTTTCCATTGTTCTCTAAACACTTACCCATTGTGCCAGATGCATCACCCCCGCCATAGAACGTTGCGTGGGCGCTCTCCCACCCTCCATAATCCCCAGATGAGTGGCAAGGACAGAGGTTTAAAACAGCAAGAAGGAAGAAGAAAGCAGAAAATGGCGCAAGAACCATTGTGTATAAGTGGGTGTAGTAGGAGAGAGGTAATGGAGAAGACAAAAAGCTGATGATGGGTAATTGTTTTGGTTCCAGTGCTTATATAGAGGATGCAGGTGAGGAGAGGGCCATGAGAGAGAACAACGGGGGCCAGTAACAGCTTAACAGGCTGACAATGCTGACGTTGGAAAGGAAGAAAAACCACGTAAAAGGGGAGATTAAGGTAAGAAAAGGAGAGAAGAGCATATAATAGGGGCCACTTGAGTGGGGGTCGAATGGATTTGCACATGCATTTGTTGGCAAATCGAAATAGACCAACGCCTACTTGCATATCCATCTCTAAACTTCTGTTTATAGTTAGATATAGTTGATGCTTTTACCATTGAGCTGTCTCGCTATTTCGCTTTGCCTCGGATAGTCTAATGATTTCTTTAGGTATTTATACGTTGTGAACGAGTGAATATGCTCTCCATTTGTTCGGTTTCTTCTGATAAAAGTGTTGTGATTTTGGGTTTGAAAGCTAAAAACAGTATTTTAGAAAGACAAAGCTTGCAGAATCGGCAAACAGAGTTGATGGCAGGGCTTCGAATGATTGAATTCTTCATTTCTTGTAGAGCTAGTTTCTAGTTTCCAAGATATTGCAAGACGGCAGCATGCAAATGTTTGAGACAAGTACAATAACATGGCCAATTGGGAGTGGTTGCAATTAAAGACATGAAAAATGGGTAATGTTTGGACAGCATTACTGTCTTAATATCACATTCGTGGGGACAGAAAGTGAGAGGAACATCAAGTAGTTAATGTCTTGTCCACTCTCCCAATAGATTTTCCAACCAGTTCAAAGTGCAGGAAAGTTGTCTCTACTTGATTTCTTTATTACCCTTTTTCAGTAATTTCCAACCTTCAACAGCCTCCTCCGGCGTCGATCCAACGGAATACCTTCTACATTTTGACAACCCTTCGGTTGCCATGCTGACTGAACCAAGAGTCGATCTACGCCGTATATTAGGTACATTTTCGCAAACGAAAAAGAGAAAATCTTGAATTTGGTGGTTGGATTGGTTCTTGGTCCACAGACAAAGAGGAGAACACGGAATAACAAGAGGACACTTGTGCTTGGCCTGCAAATTGATCAAGGAAGCCATTTATTATGTCTTGGTTGTGTTTTGAGGCCGAAGAAATCAGATGGGAAGGGTAGAAAAGCAGAGGGACAAGGCTGATTTTTTCTGTTGAAAGAGAACCACACAAGGTTTATCGACTATGGGGCAGCTCTAGGCCTGTAGCCATGAGAGAGAGATTAATGGAAAAATGGACCATTTGGATAAAGAGGACTCGCTCAATTCTAGGCAGATTATAGCAACCAAGATCAGGCCCTACCATGTGCATTAATTGGCTAGCCCGTGCTGTGATTGATTCCCTGCTCCACATAAATCTATGATGGATACTCTACCCTGCACCCAGAGAGATGAAAACAAATGGATTTTTGACAAATAGCTATCCAGAAAACTTAAGAATATGAGAAAAGCTTGATTGAGAGTATGATATTTGATGTATGGAGATAAAAACATGACAAAATTGCATGCAAAAGCAGGAGAATATTTATTGTCACAGAATTGTTGATCCAGTGGCTTGGCACTTAGCCATTACAACACTTGTAGAAGATGGCACAGTGCTAGAATAGGAATAATTCGAGCACAAAAGCAGGGCAGTTAATTTATCTTCTATGTCGGGACAATTGATTTATCTTCTTTGTCGTTAAAATGCCGAAGCCAACTAGTTGCAACAGAAAAACTTTATGCCTAGTCAGTGTAAGCGTAGCATCCATTCCCCTTAGATTTATGTGATATTTCATGACCATAACATATTTGACAACATCACTTGTTATTCCCAACAATAGGATAATTTTATCTGCGTGTTGAAACCTGCATGGTGTAGTTACTAAAGTGAGTCTAAAACATGTTGTATTAAGTAAGAATGAAAACTCTACTTATAAAATATTTACTCTTCACTCTTCCAACTAATGTGTGATTATGCATTTCCTTTGATATGAGTTAGACTCCACACTTAAGGTTTCTTTATTTTCGTATGTCAGACTGTCACACTTCCATAAATCCATGAACAATGTCACTTTCATCCGCCAATTGTGTAAAGAACGAGTCAGTTTGAGGCAAAGAAAGCACATGTATTTTCATACCTGCCATAAAACATGTTAAACAGCCTAAACGAAGATCCGTAATTACAAATGTATTATCAAGTTATAACCAGCTTTACAAATCAATTCAATTTATGCTCTGAGAGGCCCTGAAGGGTCGCATGATCTCCATCACTGTCTCCAGGTCAAAACAATATTGTATCACAATTTGCAAGGGATGTCAAGATCGGGTGACAAGAAAGGAGACCACAGATAAAACAGGTGCATCATGTGATCAGATTCTTCAAAAAAGGCATAATTTTGGCAAAGTATGCTCACGACTATCAGTGAATCTTGGTACATTCTATCATTTTTCATTATTTTAACCAGCAATCTTTATCTAGCTTTGTTTCATTTGATGTGTAGGCGCATAATCAAATCTTCTTGTGTTGAAAATCGAGAAGGGTTTTGAAAAAAGAGGAGCCCAACTTGCTAAATTGTGTATAATTAACTCATAAGTTTTCTTATTAAATCTAACTCAAGACAAAATATACTCGAATGATATACCACTGTGATGTTTCATCGGCAACCTCCAAGAAAGCCTGAACAAACTTCGCAATCGATCAACTAATCTAGTTCGTCCGATAGATTGTTGGCCAAAGAGGCTACGGTTGTCTGAGATACACCTCTCGTCCCTCCCTAATACATATCATCTCAACCACATTGCCATTCTCCACCCCAATCTTAGCGCCTTCCTTCCCCTCGGTTGAAAACACGATCTGCAGAAACAAAGGAGAGAAAAAACATTAGAACTCGAACCTCCATTAAAACGCATTAGTCTCGGGTATTTGGTATCCACCTCGGCAGTGCATGAAGCTGCTGGAAAATGGTAAGTTATGGTGGAGTTCTTCTTGAAATATTTGGATTGAATTGGAAAAATTCGACAATTTTCTCCAGCTCTGTTTCCTCCTTTTCTTCTTATTTGTCCTCAGCAGCCAATCAATCCCTCACTGCACTCTCCAGCTGAACTCCATACTGGGAACCTTTGAGCTCCTTAATCACAACAGTGAGACATCCCAAATAATCATGTTTACGAGGGTAAAGCAATACGAGCATTTATGTTCATTTACCAGCCTTGACGTCCTCGAAGAACTCATCGTCTTTGGCTAGTTTGCTGCCTGATTTGCCTTTCCAAGAATGTAAATGTTCAACGACATTTGATTCCAAGTAAACCCCAATCGCAGTGAACTTAATTTGAAGAAAGTGGATTTCAATGTCTGTGATTCCTGTGCAATGACGAATACTAGTCAGTGATCCCAGGCTTCCCTTGAAAAAAGAAAGATAAATAGCAGACTGGAGTTTCTTAACTAACCATGACCCAGCAGTGTCAATGGCTGAGATGTCACTATCTGGTGAGGGAATGGGATCTCATCCACCATTACAACTTCATTTCCCACTGCTCCGAGCAAACACAGACATGAAAGTCCGGTGAAAACATGATCAACAGGAAAAGATTGTTTTTCAGGATGATACTCTATATCTAAGCACAATCCATTCAAACGAGCAATGATTCAACGAAGAGTTGTAGATAATGAAGCAATTAATAAACCAGGAAGAGAGAGATGATGGCGCTTACTAGCTATGATCAGCTGAGGAGTGGGAAGGTCGGCCGGAGCAGGTTGCAGAGAAAAAGAGAGGAAAAGCTAGTTCACGAAGAAGAAGCTAACGGGGGAGTCGATATTTGACGAGGCTGCCAGGGAGGAGGATGGCCGACTGCGGCCTATGCCTACGCAGAGGCTGCCTTCCATTCCAGACCCAAGTGGTAGGTCGTGGTAGCTTGTGATGTACCTCATTCTACATAACCCCGCCCGCCATGGTGGCCCCTCTTCCCAAAATCCCAGCGCACACCAAGATTGCTTATTTCATTATAATATTTTGGTCTGAATGATTTGGAAGACGCGCAGCGACCGGCACGTCGGAACACACCCATCGCTCGACTCACCGACCTCTACAAAACCCAAGATAAAAGGAGGAAACTTACAGCCGGCGGCGATCGACGCGTCATCTCTGTCGTACACGGACTTAAAGCTCACACAATTCATTCAATTTCCAAAAATCTGACTCTCATCGATTGAATCGGGCATTTTCTAACCCCCAAAAGAAACACTTTGCAGTTTGCACCACGTCGAATGGCATTACGTCTATGGACAGGACAATCGTTACCACTGTCAAGATCGTCGCCGGTCACAATTTCCCGGCGAACTACTAAACAAACAAGACGTTTTGCTTTACCAGTTGACTTGTTTGACCTGCTTTATCTGATATTTAACACTAGAAATTAACCAAGGAATGTATAAGAGTTTCGTTGCAATAAATATTTATAGGTTCAAACTTGTTCTCTCTTTTACCCTGCCAATAAATGTATGACGATGGCCAAAAAAATTTGGTTTTTTTAATCTATTTTAAACAATTATTACGTAGAATATTTTTAGTTCTACAAATTATTTAACAAAAGAAGATGATTCTCACTGTTTATGCTACAAATGACCACCTCAGCAACAATCCCTCGTGTGAGAGTTGGGACGGCTCAAGTGGGAGAGCCCGATATTTACCAATAAAGTTACACAATCTCATATCATTTAAAATAATAAAAAATATATAATTTATAAATTTCATTCTTTATCTAATACAATGCATTTTCAGTTAATTCCAATAACAAATCCATACAGACTCAAGTCTCAAAATAGACGATTTTGTTTTGGGGGGGGGGGGGGGTGGAAATAAATAAAGATCATTGCTTTGATCGCAAAATTCCATAAATTTCATGAATACAGAGCTAGGAAAATGATTGAGCATTCCTACTCCAAAGCTCAATCTAGGGTATTAAAGCAGATGATCAACTGCAACGAGATTTGACTTCTATGACTACATTTTTTCATCAAATACAACCCTACACTGCTTAAAATCAATATTGCATAATCAAACTAAGTTATCTAATGGCCTCGCACTGCATACAAGGGGAGCTGCTAAAGCCAGTTTGGCGAGATCTTGCTCGAATGCGTCCTCGAAGGCAGATCATCTCCGACCCTGGCTAGCGAGCGATACTGAAGTTTCACACTCTCTGCATTGTCCAGTGTCTTCACTACGTACCTTCACATAAGAATTTATCTCAAAAGTTAGTAAAATCTAAGAAGGTTTCGATTTAACCGAACAGATTAAAAATTTCTAACCATCCATTCAAGCATTGTGTTGTCACGACAGCCTCTCTACCGACAAAACGCTGTGGTGTTCGCTTGTTTCCCTAATCCATTTTCATTGAAATCTTAGATTCTTCGCTTTGGACTAAAAGAAAGTAAGTGACTTGGACAAATTTTTTTATAACCTCAGATCAACAATCGATTGGAAAAGAACTTGCAAATAAAACTTGATTCTTTGCCAACCTTTATAATAACTCGGTCTGTCACTGAAAACGGAAACTGCACACCTCTTCCCCTAGGTTGGTCCATGAGAGTTATATCACCATAACCATTTTTATCCTTCAAAAGGAGAAAAACAACAGAAGATTATTATCCTCCATTGACTTAGAAACCATGAGAGCAGTTAAAGGTACTTTGTTTTTCATTAGACAAGATAATTTTGCAGACTAAGCAAAAACAAAAACAAAACTGACATCAGCCGAGAAAACCAGCCAATCAGCATAGAACTGCAGGACTTGATTAGAACAGAATGTCACCTCACGAAAAGAAGTTCATACTGAATTTTGTTCGTGTTAAAAGACAGACCTGGTCAAATCTCTCCCTTCTCCTTTTGTGTGAACGATACAGCTGTAACTCTTCTTCTCGACGGAAGGCCTGAACAGCAGCTCGAAGAGCTACACATATATCCAAAATGAAAAATGATTACTGCCAAGTATTATCATAAAAACATTTAGTTCCATATTAGAGTGCTTCTAGCCAGATTATGACACTATAGTAAACTTAAAACCATGGATCTCGAACACATATGGACACGTGGATGCCTATCAATACGTGTAGTAGCCCCTCATGTTAGAAGGGTGTTACAGACCACATATAATTTAATAAAAGACAGAAACCGAAATTATAAGATTGTGTAACATTTGTCGGTTCTATTGGCTCTCTCATTAGAATTTTCTTTTCCCAGTTTCTCGATGTTCCTCCAAATCCAACAAACTTCCCTTTCAAGTAATATTTAGAAAATAATAAAAAACATAATTAAAGTATTACCTAGAAATCTTAAAAACAACTAAATCACACTCTTTTATCTTAAATTTTCATCTTCCTAAGTTCATTTCATTAGAACTCTATAAAAAAGGCAACAACAACATAATATAAATAACATTATGCATAATAATTGAGATTATTATTGAAGATACGTATACTCATAATAGAAACTTTAAACTTACATAGATTTGGAGCAATTGAATCTTCTGACACGGACACAGAACATGCGTAGCAAGCTTTCTGACAATCCATGAGTAGAAGAAAAAACATTTGTCAGGAGAATCATAAAAGGTAATCAAACTGATTTAATGACTTTGAGTTTGAGGATGTTTTCCTTATTTCCATTGATAGTTTTGTTTTTGGAATCAAACAATCTTGTTTGTTGATCTGTTCCAAATTTTATCATAAAAAATTTTAAAAACGAATAATACTTCATTTACCCTTTACCCTTACCTCTTAATGTAAGTCTTATATCACTTATTAATTAATGCATGAATTAAGATAAATTATAAATAGTTACAATAAGACATTAATCGTATCAATTAATAAAATTCACGTCAGGAAATAAGATTAGAGTGTAAAATTAAAAGATAAACCGAACATTACTCTTCAAAAAATCATTTTCTATTTAAAAAATCGTAGATTTTAAAAAAACTACTTTTAGTTTTTACATGTTTTAAAGTTTTTGTTTTTAACCACAAGATAGTTGTACTAAGAAACTAGCACGTATAAGATATAACTTTTAGCATGTCCTAACTCAATTCAAATATTCTAGAAACTTTCGTTGTTAGTGTAGATTTTCAGGATCTCTATTGGTTGTAAATATCTTTGTAAAAGATATAATTAGTTGTATTTCCTATTTTAGTTCCTAAATTAGTGCTAGTAATTAATTAGATTTTACTCTCTTTTGTACTACAAATAGGTATTGTATTTCTATCATTAAAATATATCATAAGTATTTTTCTCTCAAAATTACATGGAATCAAAGCCTCGGCCATTTTTTCTCATTGGCTACACAACAAAACAGCACAAAGCCGCCGTCAATTTTGTCACCGTTCTTTTCCCTTTTTTGTAGCCTTTTTTTTTTCCCTGAAAACATCTTCCTCGTAAACCTAGAAAATTCCAACCATGACTGAACCACCGAGAGCATATGAGAAAGCCAAAGAAGTGACATCCTTCCAATTAACAGTTCACCTCCTTCCTGGTTTCAATTATCTTGAATGATCTCAATCTGTCAAATTAGCGGTTGATGGGCGAGGGAAATTAAACATTTTAACTGGTAAAACCCCCCAAACCATATGAATCTGATCCATTGTTTCTGGCATGGTGATCTGCCAATTCTCATCACTGCGTGGTTGTTAAATTCCATGGCATAACAATTGCAAAGCCCTTCCTGTTCATGTCCACAGCAAAAGAGGTTTGGGATTTTGTTAGAGAGATGTACTCTGATCTCTTCAATTTTTCACATATATTTGAATCACAGATGCGGCTGTGGCAACTAAAACAAGGGACTCGAGGCGTTACTACATACTACAATGAGATGGTTTCTCTCTGGCAGGCATTAGACCAATGCCACAAGGAGGTAGGGGGAAAGTCCAGCAGACTTTGCTCAGCAGAAAAAAAACATGAACAGAATGGTTGTGTCTTCTTGTCTCTGGCTGGTGTTAAGCGAACCCTTGATGACAAAGGGACGCATCCTTGGTCGTCGTCCTCTGCCTTATATCTGCAATATTTTCTCCGAGCTCCATCACGAAGAGAGCCGCAAAAAGGTTATGAATGTTGAAAATTATAACGACCTTAACCGGGTCCTGATTCTTCTTCCTCGGCATTGGCGGTGCGTGGTCTGACCAAAACAGTAATTCCCGTCACAAGAAACCTTGGTGCGATCACTAAAGAAGACCTTGGCACACTCAGGAAACATGCTGGAAATTATATGACAATCACCGGGAGGCGCTCCAAAGCCAGACACAGCTCTTCACACCATGACTGATTCACTATAAGGGAAGCACATCGATCAAGGGCAATCTTGGTTCACAAAGGATAAGCTAGAGCAACTTGTTCAGCTACTTCAATCTTCAATTTCTCAAAACTCTTCCCCAAATGATCCTTCTGTCCCTTCTTGTTCATTTGCTAAGTTTGGTGATCTCCTTGTCTCCTCATCTATTCGCACTACTTCAAAAAAATCCCTAAATTATTGACTCTGGTGCATCTAATCAAATGACTAGTAGTCCTATTATTTTTTCTTCATACAAACTATGTGCAGGTCATAGAAAAGTTAGAATTGCAAATGGGTCTTTTTCAGCCATTGCTGGAATAGGAGATATTAAAATTTCACTTAAAATTCATTTTACATAATGTCCTACATGCTCTCAATCTAACCTGTAATTTACTATCCATCACGGAGCTAGTTTTAGACCTAAAATATAGTATTAAATTTTTTTTATTGTGAATTTTAGGACATGTTCTTGGGGAAGAGGATTAACATTGCTAAAGAATGCAATGGACTCTACTTTCTAGATAAGGAGATCAACTCAAGTAAACCAATTAAATTTCTTTCGACGTACAAGTTTTTTCTAATGTTAATGACAATGATGTTTTATCATGACATTTTAGACATAGACATCCAAGTTTCTTTTACTTGAAAAAATTGTTTCCACGTTTTTTTAAAAATAAAGATCCAGCCTTATTCAAATATGAAATTTGTGCTCTAGCAAAACATCATATACACCCCATACATATACTCTATCTACACTGTGTACGTGACTTCATAGTGATCATTAAGGTTGATGTAGTCAAAGGAGCAACCAATAACAATCAAGAAACAATAAGGAGTCAAGATTCATTGATGAATAAAGGAGGACCAATGACGAGATCAAGAAAAAAGAAAATAAACAAAAAACTACAAATTTTAATCAAAGACATTCAAGAAAAAGAATCATCACAAGATGTGCAACGAGCCATAATATTACTAAATGTTGATAAAGAAGCAAGAATTGGAAAAGAAGCCCAAAACGTAAAAGATGTCTAAAAAAATAAAGACTTTCCACATGGTCATTCAATATGGCACTTCTCTAACCCAATCTCTTTAACTTCAAAGTTCGTACAAGTACCACACCATTGGGTTAGGTCCACAAATTGAATTAAACTCGAGACTTACGGTACTTAAACCTAATTTCTGAAACCACCATCCACTTGCATCACTTTCCAAATATCAATTTTTCTTTTCTTGTTTTTTAGCAACTTTTCTATTATCTAATTAGGGTATTTTATTAGTTTCTTAATTATGTTATTAGCTTATTAAATTTATATGTTTGTTTATTTAAAGGAAGCTTGTAATAAATTTAATGGACTTGTGATAATAAATTGATTTTTATGAAGTTTTTTACTTTGAGGTGAAATCCTTATAATTTTCTTCTTAAGTTCTTGAATTAGAACTTGATCTTCTTCAAGTATATTCTTGAAAATATCGAACTTGATAACTTAGGTTCAACCAATGAGTTTGATTCGGGTCTAGCTACTTTTCTGATAATTTCGGTTTCATCGCTAACTTTTGATTGGGGTCAAGTTCATTTTTCTTGTTCTTTCAAATCAATAAATATATAATTCTCTTTGATTTCCGCATTGCGTGTTGGGTCTAAGATTTTTAATAACTTAGGTTTGCATCAAAGGACTTTCTAAGGTTACCACAAATCGTGGATATAGATAGTTTATTGCATTAATTGATGATCATATTCGTGTCTGTTGGATATATTTATTGAAAGATAAATATGAAGTTGAACAAGTCTTTGAGAAATTTTATTACATGATTCAAACACAATTTGGAGTAAAACTTCATATTATTAGGAGCGACAATGGACGAGAGTATTTTACAAAGACCTTAGGAAAATTTTGTGAAGAAAATGATATTGTTCAACAAAGTTCTTGCAATGATACTCCGCAACAAAATAGCGTAAAAACATATCTTACAAGTCACAAGAGCTATTCTTTTTTCTAATAATGTTCCCAAGTATGTACAGGGGATGCATAATTGCATGCTACCTACTTAATGAACCGTATGCCTAGCAAAATCTTGAATTTTCACAAACCGATTGATGTCCTTCTTGAAATGTTTTCCACATTCAACATTATCTACATCAGTCCCCTCAAAAATATTTTGGTTGTACCGTGTTCATTCGAAATCCCAACAAATCTCTTAGCAAATTAGATCATAAGGCAAAATGTGTGTTTTTTTGGGTATAGCTCCAACTAAAAAAGGTTTTAAATGTTTTGACCAAGTAACAAGGGGATAAACCATGGATGTTTCATTTTTTGAGGATCAACCACACTTTAAGTCTAGGCTTCAGGGGGAGAATAATAGTGAATCCTTTTTGAAAATGTAAAACCTGACTTTACTCTTGCCATCTTAGGTCCTGATCCAGCACCTTCTCCAAATGTTACAAGCATACAAAATCAATGTGATCAAAACAATTTTTCAGAAAATGCCATAAACAAACTTCAAGAGTCATCTGATAGGCAAAAATTATGCAAGAAGAAAGGCTATTTGAACAGGTGTATGAAAGAAGATTTCCTCAAAAGAAAGTAGACAACAATGTTTCTCAACAAGTCTCATATTCTAAACCAGAACATGTTCCTGCAGCAAGCATAATTCCGGATCATGATCTGCCTATTGCCATTTGAAAAGAAAAAAGGTTTTCTATAAAATTTCCTTTGTCAATTTGTCTCGAATGATAAACTATCTCCTTTGTTTTCTGTCTTTACTACTAACTTGTCTGAAATTAAGATTCCAAGAAGCATGCATGATGCTCAAACAATCGGAGTGGAAAAAGGCTATCCTTGAAGAGATGAGTGCTCTTGAAAAAAATTAGACATGGACTGTTGAGTAGTTACCAAAGGGGAAGACAGCTCTAGGTTGCAAGTAGGATTTTACTCCTAAGCTCAGGGTTGATAGAACGCTAGAACGTTACAAAGCAAGACTAGTGGCTAGAAGATTTACTCAAACTTATAGTATAGATTACTCTAAAACATTTGCTCTTGTTGCAAAACTCAACATAGTTAGAATATAACTATCTATAGTAACAAATCTCAATTGGTCACTCTGCAGCTAGATATTAAAAATGTGTTTCTGAATAATGACTTAGAAAAAGAAGTATATATGGAACCACCACCAGAATTTGAAGACAAATATGGTTATCAAGTGTGTCGTCTAAAGAACACACTTTATGGTCTTAAAAAATATCCAAGAAAGTGATTTGAAAGGTTTGCAAGTTTGTGAAAAGTCAATGATACAATCAAACTGAATCTGATCATACAATGTTCATTATGATACAATAAGTGGAAAGATGGCTATTCTGATATTCAACGTGGACGATATAATCCTCATAGGTGATAATCAAGAAGAGGTTAGCAAACTCAAAAAGGAAGTTATCTCGGGGATTTGAAATAAAAGACTTGGGCGAATTAAGATACTTTCTTGGCATGGAAGTTTCACGTTAAAAAAATATATATATATAATTTCACAAAGAAAGTATGCACTTGACTTACTCAATCAGATAGGGATGAGTGGATGTCAACCAACAGATACATCGATTGATCCTAACATGGGGTTGAGGGATAAAGTTCAAAGAAAGCCGACATCTTAAAATATCAACGATAGGCAGAACGATTGATTTGGTAATCTCATACTCGACCAAATATAACGTTTGCAATAAATTTAATCAGTCAGTTTATGCATTGTCCATATGATGAACACCTAAATGTTGCTTACAGAGTTTTTAGATACTTGAAAGGATGTATAGCAAAAAGACTATTGTCCAAAAAAAACACCGATCGTGATGTTAGAGTTTTTACTTATGCAGACTGGACTAGATCGATGGTAGATAGAAAATCTACCTATGGTTATTGTACTAATGTGTCGGAAAATTTAATAACTGGGAGAAGCAAGAAGCAATATGTGGTCGCTAGGAGTAGCGTAGAGGCTAAGTACAGGTCAATGGCAAATGGAATATGTGACATCTTATGGATTCAACGTGTTCTTAAAGATTTAAGAAGGGATCTTAAGCTTCCAATGAAATTTCTTTGGGATAATAAATCGGCCATCTGTATTGTTTACAATCCAGTTCGACATGATAGAACCAAACACATAAAGATTTATCGACACTTCATCAAGGAAAACCTTGCAAAAAGAAATCTTTATATTCTGTTCTATCTTTAAGAGATCAAATTTCTGACATTCTCACTAAAGAGCTATTTAAACCAACATTTGAATATCTTGTAAGCAAGTTTGACATATTTGATGTTTATGCACCAACTTGAAGGAGAGTGTAGATTTTCAATATCTCTATTAGTTGTAAATTTCTTTGTAAAAGATAGAATTAGTTGTACTTCTTATTTTAGTTCCTAAATTAGTGCTAATAGTTAATTAGATTTTATTCTCTTATGTATTACAAATAAGTGTTGTATTTCTATAATTGAAATATTTCAGAAATATTTTTCTCTCAAAATTACCGCTATTTATTTTCCTTCCACCAATGAAAAAAAGCCCTGATAGCAAAGAACAAAATAACTCATAAATTTAAAAACCATTGCAATGGATTGGCAAACTATAACATAACGAAGAAACAAGCAAATGAACCAATTACTATACTGAAAAAGAGAAACATCTACCGACACAGCCACTAAATAGTCAATCACATTCATATAAGAAAAATGCTTGATCATCCTCAGCAACGAAATAGCATAAGCCTTAATTAAGGATGACCGACCAAACCAATTGTTTGCCTAAGAAAAGAATTATTGTTCTATGACAAAGAACATGCAAGCTCAATATCTCCTGTAGAAGGTTTCTAGATATAGAAATTACTCATCGGAAGACATCACACATGTCTGCCCTTCCATCTCTTGAATAGCTAAAGATCAGAGGGCAGTTGTTTTCGATGGTTTTGTCATGTTGTCAAAGAGTTGTATGGTGAAATATTGAAATTAGATTGTGAGAGCCAATTTTGTTTTGATTCGTGTAGGAACAAGGTTTAAGTCGAACGGTATTTTAGGAGCCTCAGATGAAAATATCACTGCAGGAAAGCAGTCATTGTTGGAACCCATGAAGAAATGCTTTTTAATGAAAAACTCACAATTCTAGTCACGTGTTGTATACCGCCACTTCCAAATGAATGCCCACAAGGTAATATCATTGCATCGTCCATAAGAGCATCCCTGAATTTCAAGTGACGTTAGAAGAAAACGAAATTGAGTTATCATATGACAATCAGTGATTCAATGCCACAACTAATAGGAACAAATCATAGTGATATGATTACGAGGTTATTTTTGTGGTGGAAAGGTATGTGCAAAAGAATGGCAAATTCAGTAGATGGGACTAGGCTACTATTTGAAAGAGACGTTCTTCATCATTTTCCAGAGTACATTAACCAGCAGTTCATCATTTGTTGCCAATCAGCATAGAAATAAAAACTCGACTATATTAACAGCATAAAATGCTGTTGATATGTTCATAATTCGATATATTAACAATCAGAAGCATAGAACAACTTACGTCACAGGGTCCGATAGGATTGCTCTCAAAGACTCCCCAGCATCACCATTAAAGGAGAAATCCTTTCTCCTACTAAATCCAGAGCCATTTTCCACGCCCAAATCCTTCAGCCCAGATGAAGATGATACAGCTCCCTGCAGAAACTGTGAATAATACATGTCATTCTCGGACTCTCCAATAGTTACTGCATTGGAGTAGTTCCCAAGTCTTCCTAGCTGGTTGTTCTCAGTCGCACTTGCTCTGGAGTGATTTCCTGACTGGCAAACCGCACCATCCTTCCCCAGTCCATCTTGGGTCAATCGCATTTCTACTAATTAATCCAGGAGAAAACTAACAAGTTATTGACATCTTAAGCTAAAGACGCAGAATAATGATTTCTTTACCAAAAAGTGAGTGTTGCTTTGGTTTTCCGTTCCCGATTTCCTTTCCGCCGGTTAGTCCACTCCCACCACTTTGATTGTTTGCGTCTATGTTAACATTACAATTGGTCTTACGACCAATAGAATCAGCAACAAGTCCCTCCACATCACCTACGCCGTCATCGTCGACTTCGTCATCTTCGTCCTCCTCTTCATCATCGTCCTCGTCGGAGGATTTGCCGCTGGCCGTCGCAGTACTACCATTTCCATTCCAATTTCGACTCTCTGTTCTCTCCGGGGCGTCACCATATATCGTCCGTCGGAAATCCTGTCCCTGGGGAGTGAAGAAGCGAGCACGATCAACTGAGAAGAGCTTATCATCTAGGAAACCGCTAAGCTCTCGAGTTTTGGGACCGGGTTCCCCAACTCGGCGCTGAGGAGTGGCGCAATTAAAGCGCAAAGTTTCGTCTTGGAATAGTAGCTGCGAGTTGAGGGCATTCATGTCGTCGGAGGACATTTTAGAGGCTAAACTTGGAACCCTGATACGAGAATCGGACATAGCTTCATGTGAAACCCGCACCACGCTGATTAAAAAACAAAAAAAAACCAGGTTCCGGGAGTTTCAGGAGAGTAAAAATGGGATTTTAGCATTCAGGCTTACTTTCCAAACACCCTTTTTTTCTCCCCACTTCACAAAACTATTCTTATTTCTCTTAACTGTGTTCGATCCAGTTCGGTTTGACTTTTTTCTAATGGATTCGATTCGGTTTGCCTAAACTTGATCAGATTGCGACAGTGCCACCCGTGAAAGAATCGATCAATAGAATTGTCGTTCCATAGTTGAAGGAAGTTATGGATTTACCAACTTTAAACCAGGCAATGACATGACAACATTTTGGCATAGAACCACGATTTGATACATCATTATGTCAAAGCTCCTCTGACCATCCATGGAGTTGGGTCGTGCAAGTCGGTCCATTGCTCTAGCCTAAGCCTAGGTTGCCATTGGAGGGTTTGAGCTTTAGCTGCTCGTTCTGAGCTCAAGTGTAGTTGGGTTGAACCAACTTAATTGACAGTCAATTGGCCCATATTTGGGCTGTCTGGATTACGCCCTGCTAGCGAGCCTGAACGTGTCAGGCAGAGGGCATCGTCTGAGACAGTCGGACCTCGGACGTGCCTGTGGCGAAACATCGAGCATCCACTTCTTTCTTTTGAGGTTGACACTGCGAACGCACGGTCGTCATCTTAAAGGGTGAGGACTAAGAAGATTATTCTTGCAAATCGATCATGAGAATCCACCAAGTTCCTTGCTTGGAAGACAACTACTCTTACCTGTAGGCTGATTTTCATTGGTTTTTTCTCTCGCAATCCTTTTGATTTTTCCGTTTGTTGTTTCTGATTTTGTTTTTCTTGATGTTTTATGGTGTGGGTGCAGGATCATCGATGATAGCTCTAGAGAAGCAGCTGTCGTCGATCCTGTAGAGCCGGAAAAGCTTCTTAAAGCTGCTAATCAACATGGGGTTCAGCTCAAGCTCGTCCTCACCACTCACCACCATTGGTAACTCCTTCCCCTCCGTTCTTCCATCCTAGGGTTTTCCATATTTGTGTTTTAGACCTCTCTGCTGTTCTCAATCCTATCCTGAATATCCAGCTTTTGTTCAATTTCTCTGTGAACCATAATGAGAAGTATTGAAAAGCAAAACAAACTTCCAATTTTCCCCCTAACTATCGTCTTCAGGGATCACGCTGGAGGAAACGATAGGATAAAGCGGCTGGTTCCTGATATAAAAGTGTACGGGGGTTCCATTGATAACGTCAAGGGTTGTACTGATAAAGTCGAAAATGGTGATAAAATCTCACTTGGTTCTGATATCAATATACTGTGTCTTCACACGCCTTGGTGAGAAAGATTTCTCTTCCTCTCGGACTGGATTGATATTCTCTTGTTATTCAGCTTTGATTTCAACCCTTTTCCCTTCGTAACTCTTTTATCTTCTTCTGAATTCTCTGCCATTAGCCACACCAAAGGGCACATAAGTTATTATGTCACCGAAAAAGATGGCGGGGATCCGGCAGTCTTCACTGGTGACACACTGGTATGTGGAGTTGCAGAATCTTGTTTAGTTTTTCAAATCAATCATCAATGGGGGGTTGACTAATTTCAAATTGTGTTAAACTTTAATTTTGCCTGCCTTTCCTTTTGTTACCATGATCTCATTTAGGTTTTGTTTTAATCTAAACTTGAGTCGTAAATCTCACGGTTGTAATTTGGTCTTTCTATGGCTTTTTTCCCATGAGGGTTTTTGCACGATAAATCTTAGTGCTCAAATTTCGTATTTTCTTTTTTAAGATCATAGTTCGATTGATGACAACTAAGGAATTTTCCGCTTGTAAGAAATTGAATTGATGTTGAATTTTGTCTGAATTTTGGTCGGCGAGGAACCAAATTCCCTCTCCCACTCATCGCTAATGAATGGCCTATTGTTGGATTCCTTGTGTTTTAGATAGGCTAAATCGCACAGTTTTTTTGGTTTGTTTACAGTTCATTGCCGGATGTGGAAAGTTTTTCGAAGGAACAGCAGATCAGATGTATAATTCAATCTGTCTAACTTTGGGTTCTTTGCCAAAACCAACCCGAGTTTATTGTGGGCACGAGGTAAAATATATATCTGCATAATTGCATTCCCATCGCCCTAGACCTTCTTCTGTGTGGATCTTTTCAAGCTTTTCTTTGCAGAACGGTGAAACTGTTGTACTTTTGAGTTACTTTCATCAGAGACGAAAACTCGGGATTACTCACAGTCGATGGATTATGCAGATAACAGCTCTCTGGATTGGGTGTAAATTAGGCTTCTCTTGATGACAGAGCAATTTGTCCATAATTTGGATTGAGGGATCTTTTTAATCTATGCTTTAGTTATCCTCTGTGTGTTTGTTCATACTGCAATCTAACCAAAATTATGGAAATTCTAGGGTTCTTATCTGTTAATAATCATATTTATAACTCGGTTTCTGGTTTTCTGAACTACTTACTGAGAAACTAGTGCTTGCAGCTGAAACTATTTCTTGTCGTCCTTCTCTAGTATACAGAGAAGAACTTGCAGTTTGCACTAACCATTGAGCCAGACAATGTTAAGATAGAGCAAAAGTTACAATGGGCTCGGAATCAGCGGCAAGCTGGCCTTCCGACTGTACCCTCCACTATTGAAGAAGAGTTGGAGACAAACCCATTCATGCGGGTCGATCTACCCGAGCTTCAGGTATGCTTAGCTTCCGGACTGTACAATTTTAAAAGAGACAGTTTCATCAAATAGGCTTCTGATGTAGAAAGTTTTGTTCTTTACAGGGGAAAGTCGGAGGCAAGTCTCCCGTTGCAACTCTGCAGGAGATAAGGCGGCGGAAGGACAATTGGAGAGGCTAATTAGTAGTATTCTTTACATTTCTTGGAGGGATTCATATAATATAGTTTTCTTCGGGATTGAATAGAATTTTTATTTCGATGATGTGCAAATGTCATACTTTGACAAACAGTTGGATTTGACAATTATGTGGCATTGATCAGTTCAAAGAGTGTTCATGGAAATCGTTTTACACAATCTTTTTGGTCGACAGTAGCAATCTAACTGGATAATCTAAAGAAGATGGTGTTCAGATGGAAGGATCGGTTGTTCTGGAAAGACTAGCATTGCGCATGTTGCCCATCGGAGCGTCAAATCCAGCCATGAAGTCGTCGCCGAAGATGAAGGCACCAGCTGCCAGTGCTCCGGCACCTACTCCCATCCCAAAACCAGGTCCTGTTTTTGGGGGGACACCAGGTCTAGATGGCGGCATATTGATTGAAGCGCTGTTCTGCAAGTTCTCTCTTCTAGGAAAGATGGTTGGCAAGTTACCTACATTTGGAGGTGAAAGCGTAGATGAATGAGTCGGAGGAGGACGGTAGCTGGGCCCACTTGCAGAAGGCTTGAAAAGGTTTGCCGGAAATGGTGCTTCATGCAAAGATGGTGGTCGATCGGCTTGGATGGGGATGGACCCATCGTCGGTGGACAAGGCGACAGTGTCGCTCCGATCGGCAAGCGGATACGAATAAGGCTCTGCCCTTTCCGCTGAAATATGAACTGAGAGATCGATAAATCCTTGAGGTTTGCTCGAATTCCTCTTTCGCAACTGGTAGCTCCCTACTTCGCCGGTTCCGGCGCTCGAATTCTCTGAACTCTTGTTATGTTTAGCGAAGAACTCCTTGAGGACGATTGTGGCAGTACTTCTTAACGTTTCTGTTAAGAACACTGGCTCTCTACTGTAAACTTGAACGTTCAAAGCCAGATCGTCGAAGCTGGAGTTCGATTCGTCAACCGATGAAGCAAACTTCATTCTCCATACCGGATTTCCATTTGCAGAAGCATCCAGTTTTGTGCAATATTTGTTGCAGGGATCAATCCAGGCAACGGCGTACCATTGAAGCTTCCACAGCGAGGAAGAATGGCGAAGCCCCCTCGCAGATAGGAGGCAGACTTCAATCCAGACTTTCCCCATGCAATCGATCCAGGAGAGAGAGTGAAGGAAGCGATTCAATAACGTCTCGCTTCAGGGAGATTCTCTCCCCGCCATGAAAAGTTGGGTTTTGAGAAAAGCGACACCTTTTGCGTCGGCTGGTTTGGATTGGAGGCAACAAAAAGAACATATTCCTTGACGCCATTGAAGGGTAAAGGTCGCCCTTAGTCCTTCTTGCCTACGGTCTCAATGATGTTACCATGGGTGTCGTCCTCGTTAGAATACCAAGGAAGACACCGATAATAAAAATGATAAGATATTATTAAAATATAAAAAATAAAAAGAGTGATAGTTAGTAATTCGACAATTGCCGATTCACAATATTTATAAAGTTACATGACAATCGGTTTAGCAGAAGCTAAGACTCCTTATTCTTTTTGTCGACGCATCTTTTTAATTTCTCTAATAAATTTGTTTTTCCGAGCTCCCTTCCTCATGTAATCGACATCTCTCGAAATCTAAACGTGACAAGATTTTTTTGTTGATGATTATTACTCTCGAAATTCGTGTATAGCAAAATCTTATTGCCTACTATCAAAACTCCTCCCAAATTTTAGACAGCCTCCTCTTGTGACTGAATTTAATGACTATTACAATGAATGCAACTTTGCCATCGTCAGTAACATTCAACGTTGTCTTCGGCTGCGATTAGCCAACACACTCAAAGAATAATGAAATCCAACCAATCAGAGTGTATATACAGTTTCTCACAAACTGAATGAATAATTACTTCATAATATTACGTAAATGTGAGAGAAGAATAAAATCAACCCCCATATCATACACATCCCCACTTTCATTTTATCTCCAATATGATCTCTAAACAAATTACACATAAAAAGAAAATCGTGTGCCACAAAATCTGAAACAGTGATACTAGATGCGACGTAATCATAAATTATTAATAAAGAATCAGAAACAGATCCCAAAATTTATGTTATCTCTTATTTTGTCACGATCCAGCTAATTGTACGCAATTTTTAAAAGATAATTTCTGATAATATCAAGATACTATAATCTTCAAAAATTAACTTTCTTTACATGTATTGATTCTGCTAATTACAGCATAAAATGCAATTTTTATTACTTAATAAGAAATCGATGTCGACAATCTTTAGCATTTACAGCTTCAACATCGCCTTCGAGTTTCTGCAAATTTGAGAACTACTTGCACGTTATATTTTAATATTTTTTTTCTAATTCCGGAGAAGAAAGTCGTCAAGGTATAGTTTAAATTTTTCAGTGAAGTCATTGTATTTTAATCATTAAGTGATTTAATCCTGCACATTACCTTCTCAATGATCTGTATGTATTCTGTAACCGCAGAACTTGGATTCAGAGTCAATGTAGTCTTCTCGATCGACTTTATTGATTGCGTACCATCACATCATAAGTTGAAGCAGTCAATTCTTGATCGGAAACTGCTCGTAAAATTGAGAGGGTCGTAAGACTGCGGAGAGTTACAGGCATTGGAAACGCCATTACCGAACCTCCGTGACTTGAATTCACCGGCGCCCATCCCCAAGTTGTTAGAATCCCGATTCGGAGTTGGAATAAACATGCACCCTTTTGGACGACGATGCATCCTATCAGGACTCCCAACAATGGTTTGTCAACCTCTAACAATGGCAGGTGTTTGGTTTTTTATCCTACTTCTCACTAAAAGTCATTGCCGAAGAAGCAGATTGGTCGAAGAAGGTTGCTTGCCATGGTAGCTGAAAAGAGTGAATAATAGAGATTGAATCATACGAGGATCTTTTCTCCAGTGCTCAAAATATGGGAGGAGGGTGGAAGTATAGTCGTGGGAAATGATTCCATCTGCACCACCGAGATCAGTTATCTTCCCCTCGGCCTCGGATTGGATCTTCTGCGTCTCTCTAGCCGTTTTCCCATCAGAAAAGAAGGGTTCTTGCCATTTCTGCCTTGCACAGATAGGGAATCTGGATAGGTGCTGTCCCTCCGCGATGACGAAGAGGAATCCGCGTCATTAAATATTTTAATGATTTATCTTTTACAAATATTTTTTAAAATATTCAATATTTAAAAAATAATGTAAATTTTATTTTTCGTAATGAAATTTTTTAGATTCAATTTTTGTATTTTTTTTTAATTTGAGTTTTCAAGTAAAAATTTTTATGTTTATTTTACATATTATTTTTCTTATTTTTTGACCGTTATATTTAAATAGCGTGAAAAAATATTTTTATTATTTTTTAAATCGCAAATGCTATCGTTTCTCGTATAATTTATTTGACGATATAATTAACCGAGTTCTATTAGAAGACTGAATTTTAAGTGTAATTAATTTTGATAATTGTATTTAAGGAGGCGTTTAAGAATCATATTTCTTGTAAATTATTTTAACGCATAAAAGTTATTATTGTTCCTAACTATCTTTATTCCCTAATATTCATTACTTTTAAGATGGGATCGATTGAAATGGCGATAATTTTTGGTCAAACTGAGCGGCACTCATGTTGATGAAACGGTGGCTACGGGTCCACCAATTAAACTAGTTCGTGCAAGAAAAAAGGGTAAAATTGTTGATGTGCTCCTGCAAATTGAGTTGTCAGCTCTTCCAACACAGAGTACGAAAGACAAGAAATGCAGCTCTGCCATTTTTTTAACTTTAGGAAGGTTTGGCCCTATCTATTGATGATAAAATAGACGGAAGGGGAGACTTGGACTATAGTTGGGATTTTAAGGACAAAAGGAGAGAATTCAGCTACTGTCGGCCGAGATTGTTAAAGATTGGAGACAAGCCAGTGGGAGTTGGCTTTGATTCATCGGTAGATTCTGGTAGGAGACTACGAGAGACCCATGTGATGCAAAGTGATTCCTGCTGCGGCTATAACTTTCTTATCGCTGTCAAAATCGCTGTTATAATATATCCAGAACGAGATATTCTAGAATCCCACGACTTGTTGCAGGATTAACCCGTGATCGACCACTTCCTGTTCTTAAAACAGTAGTTATTAGGTTTCGATTTAGCAATTTTCAAAAATAGAGTTTCTATCTGATCGTGATTTTCCATCCTGCATCCCCTGCTTCGTCATTTTGGTTAGAACCCACCAAATAAGCTTTGGTCACTTGCTCTTAACTGAGCAGAGATGGTCGAGGGGGATGGAATTTAACCGCAAAGGGGAGCGATGCCCGACGACTGACGAAGCATTAACTCCAACTAGTCTGGTTTGAACTGCTGTGAAGTTTCAAGGGAAGATCACTTTCAAATCCAGTGGTTTCTCGGGATTCAGAATAAAACCAGAAAATATAGACATGTTATTTGATTTTATGAGTTGCAGAGTATCTTTCATGGAAGGGCAGTGTTTGGAAATGAAAAAAGTAATTGCCTTTAAGGATGGAACAGCCATCTCTCTTGAAGAAACCAGGTTTCGCTCGTTGTGGCAGGGGAGAGCGAGAAAGGGACAGAAAAGTTTGAAAACCCAGACCTACTACTGCTCTCAGTCGTCGGCCGTATGGATCCCGACGCCTTCACGGCCAGTTTATTCAAGTGGGACCCTCGAGCTGCCGTTGGACCATCCAATCGCTTACTAGACCATGTGGCTACTCCACCCGCCGGCGCTGCTGTTGTTACCACGACGTTCTCAGTCCGACCGAGGGATCTGGGTGGGCTGGAAAACTTGTTTCAGGCTTACGGTATTAGATACTACACCGCATCAAAGATAGCAGAGCTTGGATTCACCGTGAGTACTCTGTTGAACATGAAAGACGTAGAGCTGGACGATATGATGAACAGTCTCTCGCAGATATTCCGGTGGGACCTTTTGGTCGGAGAGAGGTACGGCATTAAAGCGGCTGTTAGAGCCGAGAGAAGACGACTGGAAGATGAAATGGATTCCCGGCGCCGCCACTTACTCTCCGCTGATGCTGCTAATAACGATTTTGATGCTCTCTCTCAGGAAGGTCGTAAGCTGAAACCTAGTATATGTAGATCTTCATTTTTATTTACATAAACCTGGGTTTGTGTCTTTCTATCATTAATTTGCAGGATTATCGGAGGAGCCAGTGCATCAGGAAAAGGAGTTGATCCGAAGCGGCGGAGGACCAAGGGATGTGATTGCAGCTTCAGAGAAGAAGAACCGGCGACGTCGGAAGGGGCAAAAACTGCTAGTTGACTTGGATAACGACGGAAACGATGTAGGAGAAGAAGACGACGACGATGTGAATGGTGGAAATGAAAGACAACGAGAACACCCGTTCATCGTGACAGAACCAGGAGAAGTTGCGAGAGGGAAGAAGAATGGCCTCGATTACCTCTTCCACCTCTACGAGCAGTGTCATGAATTTCTGATCCAGGTGCAGAATATAGCCAAGGACCGCGGCGAGAAATGCCCCACCAAGGTAACAACCACCGTCTTCTCCGTCATATTTCGCCTGAATTTATCCTAAAAACAGAGCAAAACTAGGGTTATCGAGCCTATGAATTGGCAGGTGACGAATCAGGTGTTTAGATACGCGAAGAAGGCCGGAGCGAGCTACATCAACAAGCCCAAAATGCGGCACTACGTCCACTGCTTCGCGCTGCATTGCCTGGACGAGGAGGCATCGAATGCGCTGAGGACGGCGTTCAAAGAGAGGGGGGAGAACGTTGGAGCTTGGCGAGAAGCCTGCTACAAACCTCTGGTGGGCGTCGCCGCCCGGCGAGGGTGGGACATAGATGCGATATTCAACTCCCATCCTCGTTTGGCTATTTGGTACGTCCCCACCAAACTCCGGCAGCTTTGTCACTCTGACCGCAATAGCGTTGCAGCTTCGAGCTGTGTCTCCAATGGCCGCGATCTCATTCCCTTCTGAGCTTCCGCCAACACATACCTGGAAGACTCACCGCCGGCCGTTCTAAGTTGTCGTTTAATTTTAGAGACAAAGTCCAATGATGTTCTGCTTCTTCATATTATTAGGAGACAAATCCAATACTTTAAAGAATAAAGATTAGTCAAATAATAATGTAACATATTAATCCAATACTTTTATCGTATAAGGAGACATCACCAGATCGACCTGTGAAGAAAAGAAAAATAGAAGAAGCTAAAAACAGGCGATTGCGCCTCCACAGGCGGCGCCTGCACTCAAAGTGGCAAATCCTCGCTATAGAGAGGATTTTCGACTCTTGCACACCCGTTCTTATCTAAGGCAAGCACCTGCTCTTAATTGTGGACTCCCATGAAAAATAACATTTGCAGCTCTTCTAACCGGGGGAGTGTGCGTAAAACTGACGGGCTGCCATAGCTGGTGTTCCAATGTTTCTTAAGCATTTTAATTAATAAAATTGAAATGTCACGTAGAAAATACATTAGATACTAAGATTTGATTTTACACGTTGGACGCGAGTGATATGACTGTTGATATGAAGCCCAATGGAAAAAAAGAGGGCCCACTTTTGATTATAGACCAATCAAATTTACCCAGTGGGGGACATTGGACTGTCGTCTCTCTCGTCTTTCTCGAGCTGTTAGACGTTTCCATTTTCCACCGTGGTCTCTGCTCTGTGACTGTGTCGTAAATGTTTAATCAACAGAAATGTTTAAAGCCCTGCGAAGAACGAAAGCTACATAGGATCAGAACCTGAACAGCGCTTGTTCTCTATTGGGGATGAAAACGAGTGTGGTGGATTGATACCTGTGCTACTAGTTTATGTTGTGAAGGCCATGACTGCAACCGAGGAAGAGGACGACGCTAAGAGAGGATAGCAGGAAGCGGAGAGAGCACCGCGAAGAAATTGAAAGAGACTCCTGAAACTAATTGCTTCACTGGTATGTGTTATCATTCCAGAGTTTGATTTGGAAATAGACATTTATTGTGATACTTTCTTTCGATCGAGTCATTAATGGGCTTATCAGCAGCGTATATTTGACAATTATCAAGGTTTGGTATCCAAGAAAAGGGCTTCCATGATTGAAGAATACAGAATAGTTGTACAAGTTCTTTGAACACCAAATTATGAAATTAACAAATCATGTGTATGTGCTTCTACTGGTATCCTAAATCAGTCGCAGCTTTTACGAGGATGTCAAAGAGGAAAAATGGGGCGGAAAAGAAAGGGCTATGGTCAGAATCCAAATCATACACAGCCAATGGCGGCCACCTCTTTATCATCGCATCCTGCTGTTCAGGTTTGACCACTCGATCTTGCAGTGTTCTGACATAAACATGCGGCACCTTGTTATCTCTGTCTAGCTCCACCGGAAATCTAGCTGACTGCAAAGCCAGGATTGGTCCCGGTCTCAGTAACATGCCTGCCAGAGTTGAATCCTGCCGAAAACAACATTAAACATTTCGAAAAATGGAAGGACATATCCAAACGATGTGGGGGGCGGGGCGGCGGGGGTGTGTGGAATTACCTCGTGAGGGCTCCTGTGATATATGATCTTGCGCTGGAATTCCTTCTTCACCATGGCTGAGGTCGGAGGTTTCTCCAGTCCCATTCCGAAGCCCAAGTCGTAAACATCGCCAAATTCAGATAAATCAGGTACTCCCTGATCATATATAATAGAGATCATTCAAATCCTTCCATAGTTTTATGCATCATTTCGTCATATCCAGATCGTCGCACATCGGCGATGTTCGAGAGTGGCATTAGAGACCAGACCGTTGTTGAGAAAGAAGCAGACTTACATGTTTTACGTCTTCGTCAGTCAAGAATCCAGATTTCAGCATCGTTGCCCCAACATATACCACCAACCGGATTTTGTCAGCAAACCTGTGGGAGACCTGTGTTACACTCAATCCTCCGGCGCTGTGCCCAACCAATACCACCTGCGCATAAAATTCGAAATCCTCAGGAAATTCTAATTAGTCGTCTACGATATAGCAGCTTGCATGTTTCGTGGAATTCTATTGAATTTAGCAAGGTTGGAAGACCTGTTCGTCATGAGACAGAGCACGCATAAAATCAAGGAGAGGTTTGTTGTAATCTTCGAACGAAACAATTGAATTGGCATCGGATTGATCAATTCCTGCGCTTTTGAGGTCAACACAGGTAACTTTGTAGCCTGAATTCTCCATTAAGCATCTGAGTTTATACCAGCACCACCCTCCTCCTCCAATTCCATGTACTAGTACGAAGTGTGGCTTCTCAGCTTCCCTCGTATCCGCCATTGTTACCTTCTTCAAGCTTCTGCCTTCAACTATCTGTTATTTTCCAGCTTCAATTGCCTGACTTACTCCATTCCAACCAATCCCCTCCATATATATGTCTAACAGTTCAAATTTCAGTGTATGACAATCGGACTTGGTCCACCTCCCATGCATGGATGTTTTTTAGTTATTTATAGTTTGTCGTATCCTACAGCAAAATATTCTACGTATAAAACAACGATTTGTCGTTTAATTATTCACGTTAATGACGTGTTTAGCCTGTTTATCTGCAGATTGCTGGGCGTCAAAAGTTGGTAAGATTGAAGTGATGGGAGCAGCTAGCTGGCAACTTTTCCCCATTATTGGAAACCGAGTCCTTTTCAGTGTTATCAGCTTTTCTAGACGATGTGAAATGCCGGCCCACAGGTACTTAGTCAACTCTTGTTCCTCTTTATTGCGTTCGAATTCAGAAACTCCATTTGTTGCAGACTCCGCACACTTAGACGTTATCTCCAAATATTTGATTATAACAATGCAATGTATTCGCTCTCTCCAAGTCACTTTTGCGTATCGTTTACTGGAAGCTATTCATATATTAAAATATTTTTTGGTCATTTGTAAAATAAAGTCTTCTTCGGCTGGCATCCACATCAGACGCATATATGGCGTTTCTTTATTTTCCATTTGTTTGTTTTTAAGCGTTCTCAAGTCAACCACAGCTACTTGTTTTTCATCTGCCCACTCATGGCAGTGGCAGTGCAGGTATCTAAAATGGAAGCCAACTGGAAGAAGTCGAGAGGACGCTTCCATTCACTAAAAGGTTTTAAAGATAAATCCACTAATTGGACTATCTTTTTTACTTGTAGCCAAAAGCCACCCATCTCCGGCATGGCCGCATGGGGGCATGTTACCTCTGTCTAGATAATTACGAAAGGAACTGGTCAAAAACAGCTACCCATTTGCTATATGCACCTCTGTATCAAAGGGCTAGACTCAAATCCGGTAGACCTTGATTTTGAAAGTAGAAAGTTTCAATTTTTCTATCACTGGATTTTTGGGAATGTTCATCTGATAGTGGACCACTGTTTAGATAACTTTGAGAACTCAGAGTCTTCAAAAAACTGGAAAATTGACCGTCAAAATCGTAAATTGATTACACAACAAAGCATAGTCTAGGATATTAATAAACTGATATGGATAAGAAAAATTTGAAAGAGGATAGAGGCGGGAGGGAGGGAGAGAGTCGAATCCGACAAGATTCAAAAGATCGACAAGGAGGGAACTTTTTTCTTATTCAAGCCTGTCTTTAATATATCTGGTGTGCTTTGCTTTCTCTCTCTACTCTGCTCCACTTCATCTCGCCCTCTCTGTGTTAATTTTCGAAGTCGTTTCTCCGTCGAATTTCCCCTCCTTTATCGTCGGATCTACTTCTGCCTGTAAGTTCTGCTTTTCTTTTCCCGAGTATTTTTCAAATATCCTAGATCTGCGTTTCTCATTTCTACCTTCATTTTTATGTCTTATTTCAACGATGATAAACGAGCAGTATTTCAGGTGGGTGTAAATGATAGATTTTCCTCAGGGAATTTTGTCTAAGAACTCGTTGATGTAGTCACCCAACATGTGGGTTAGTTCAGGCTTGATTTTTGGCCTACCGTTAGAACATCAAACTCTCCCTCCTCCTTACATGGAGGATTTTTTTATTTTTTTTTTAAATCTTTTTTAAGCCCAGAGATCAGTCTAGTGGTGGCTCCGCCGCAGATCCGCTCAGTACTTTTGATCTGAGTAAATTAACTTGGCTGAACTTCATCTGACTATGAACTTCATTAATTTTGTTAACCAGTTTAACTGATCTCGAAAAGGAAGTCTGTTTTGGTAGAGTAAAGAGCCTAGAGATTTAATCAAATATCTCGTGAAGTTTATGAAAGGGTAACTGTCCTTTGTTTTATGTCTAAACTATTTATTGAAGATCTACGAGTATAGACTAAACTGGCTCGAGATTTACATGAATTAAACCCCACCTGTGCAGAGTGATTCTCCATATTTACATAACTTTGTTTCTTCAATAATGATGATAACATTTATCTTCTCACAGAAATGGATCAGAGTATGATGCAAATGCAAGAGCTGTTTGAGGAAGACAGTGATTGCCATAAGCAGAAGGAGATTCCTGGTTCTCAGGAGTTACATTGTATGTATCAATCATTGTCTGAACATTACCAAGAATTGACCGAAAAACTCGGCGGTGCTTTATCTGTAGAAGGTCAAATGCTGGGATCTGATAACTTTGAATATAACTCTCACAAAAGCTCTCCATTATCGAGTTCTGACAAGAGTCAACACTTCCTCGGGGTTAATAATGAAGGGTTTGTTGCGAGTCTTGGCTCAGGCAGTACCTCTCTTCTGTCTTTGGAAGAAGGTGCTGAATTTTCTTCTTCCTTTTCTGACTCTGAGTCAGAATCTATCAAGTCTATCAACAGCTATAAGCCGCGTATCAATGACAATGGCAAGGAACTCAAGCCGGAAGTGATTGAAATTGACTCAGAAGACTGTAATGCCAAGGAGACAATTCAAATGAACAAGCAGGAAAATAAAGATGATTTGCTGATGGGAGAAGATGGGAGTAATTATAATTCATTGCTTGATCGCATCATTAGAGCCGAGAAAGATTTATCAATGGAAAAAACTGAAACCGTCAATTTGGAAGTAGTAAATTTGCAGGACAAACTGGAATCGGCACAAAAATGCATGCAAGAGAGGGAGGCTGATCTTATAGCGGAGAAAAAGAAAGTGTTGAAACTGCAGAACCACATTGCTGAGTTGGAAACTAAGAGTGTGGACTGTGATGTCAAGATTGGGAGATTGGAGGAAGAGTTGGAAGAGACTAGAGGAAGGCTGAAGGGATCAGAAGAGGAGATTGCAACGCTGAAGAATGACCTTGAGAACGTGGCTTCCGAACATGATCGCGAGATCAGGGAGCTGAAGGAATTGATGCGTCGGACGCTGGATCAAAGCTCGTACGAAAATGAGAAGATGCTATCTGGTATGATAAGACAGTTTGAAGTTGAAAAAAAGGAAATGAATAACTTTCATGTTGCTCAAGAGACTGCTTTGCAATGCCTGATAGATCAAATCACGAAAGAGCTTGATGAAAGAAGAGAGAGAACGGAAGCTTTGAATAAGGATCTTGACAGAATTAAACTGAATTATGATAACTTGCTGGTCGAAAAGAATTTAGCTGATTCCAAGTTTGAAGCACTAGTAGGAGAGATGGCCGCGAAGCACAATCAAATGAATGAAATGGACAGACGGCTACATCAACTGCGAATGGAAAACTTTGGATTGCTTTCTGGATCTGAAAGTTTGCAAAGACTCGTCGATGAATTAAGGTTGAGAGTGGAGGAGCTCGAGGAGGAAGCGAGCAAACATAGCGTTGTGATCTTGGACAGGTCTGAAGAAAAACGCGAGGCTATCAGGCAGCTCTGCTTCTCACTGGAGTACTATAGGAATGAATACCAAGAACTTCGTCGAGCATTTAGCGGAAACAAGCATCGTGCACTGGCAGCTGCATAGATTTTCTGCTTGTCGAGTTGTAAACTTTCAAGGTACTTCTGATGTTCTTGATCTTTTCTGCTACTGGCCTCCCCATTTTATGTATTGATTAAAGACTTGATACTGCTCATATAAGTGTTTTGGGAAAGTCTTGTTTTCATATAGATCAATGACTGATCTGTTCAATGTTTTCATTCTATAAATTTATAGATTGTCGAATTGTATCAAATTTTTTTCGAGTTATGCCGTCACGGCACGGGTGCGAAAGGTAAAATACTCATAACAAGGTCGTTTTTGAAAAACCGAGCCTATGTTATCACTTGTCCGCATTAACGTGGTATAATTTAATATTGAGTTATTCAACCATGAAAGTCGGATAATGGTGAGGGTCATTGGTCTGGAGATTTAGGTTTTTTCTAACGTATGATCTCGGTCTGGCTTGATCTTGGACCAAACATGAACTTGTTAAGTGCGTTACAACACTTGCCTTAAAGTAGTCGATTTGTCTGATGGTCTCAGCTTGAGAACCGGGCTTCATACCACAATATTTGTCTTGACTATACGTGGGTCGGACCTGGACGGCCTGGTTCAGTTATGGCTTGAGGTGTGGGTTTAGTTCAGTCAGCAAATGGTAAGCAGATTGTCATCGTATGTCCATGTCAGCTTGCAAAGTGGAAATGACAATCACCTCCTCAGTCACCGGGAAATAAATATGGTCCCACTCCAACTCGATGATTTTCAAAAATCAACTCTCTCTGAGTAAGACGCACGTGGCAAGAGACAGCTGGCATGCGTGTGGATTGAAGTCAACGATGGGAATAGGTTTCTGTTCCGACCGCGGATGCTTTTAAATGCTATGGGGTGAGGTGGAGGAGTGGCCAATAAGATGGCAATCAAATTGTGGTCAGTAAAGAAAGACCAGTTCCTCTTACAAATTTTATTTATTTTGTTAAACATTAAAAATAAATAAATTAAGGAAATTACTATTCTGCTCATAACATGCAGCCTTAATTGCCAATTTAAATGCTCCTCACCAATTACTATTTGCCAAGTGTCCGTCTTCTCTCTCCCCTAATCTATGTATGTATGTAGGGCATGCATGCATCCATGCATGTCTCTCCCATGCTTCTCTCTCTTTCTAGTGGTTTCCGAATTCAAGTCGTCGGAAGAATTCCATTAACGACTTTTTACAGTCGGTTCTCCCAGAAAACACGGAACGACGATCAGCTCTCTCTCTCTCTCTCTCTCCCTCTCCCGTCACGGCGGAAAACATGAGTGCCAGAATAAGAAGTGCTTGACGTTGGCGACAACGAACAGTCTTCATTATAAGTTTTCTCTTCGGCCCCAATCTCTACGTAAGACCTGTTTTCCGTTCGGTTTTAGCCTCTTCTTTTGCTCCTTGTCTTCTTCTTGCCATTTGCAATTCGCTGTTCTTCTTTGGACTTGAACTTCGGAGGTACGATGTCTCCTTTTGTTTTCTTTGCTTTCCGACGTAAAATTTGCCATTGATTTTCTCAGATTATTGAAATATCTGTCGTTGCTTTTTCTCTGCAATCCCGCCTGCAGTATCTCAAAAAAGCAGAGTTTAGTTCTGTGGAAGCGCAATCCCAATCCTTGGTGATTATATTTGCTTCTCTAAACCATGACCACCGGGGTGACTGCTGAAATTAGAATAGTAAGATGCCCTAGATGCCGCCATCTTCTTCCGGAGCTACGCGAGTTCACTGTTTATAAGTGTGGTGGATGCGATGCTGTCCTTCAAGGTAACTTTGAATCTCATAATTCCCAATCTTCACAATAATTTCCCTCTTTTTTGCAACATCGTTAACGACTACAGTTCGATGTTATCTGGCGTCTTTCACAAGCTGATTGAGATCGTTCGTTCCGATTTGATAGCAAAATAACCTTATTCTATATTCTTCCTAGCTATTATACTTCTTTTGAACATACTAATTGTTTTAATCCTCAATCTGCATGTAGCAAAGAGTCGAAAAACTGATATCAGCTACTTTGCGTCGGCTGTGAGCAATGGCTGTGTTCAGACAAGTGAATCCGATCATGTTTCTGATGATAAGGATCTTAGTACTACAAGCATCGACGCCTCTTTCCCGTCATCCTGTGAAAGCCTTCCGTGCCTAAACAACGAGACAGAACAGATGCAATCTGATAATCAAGACCATCTGAAGCCAGTAAACCTTCCATACTTGAACAATGAGATGGAGCCAATAGAATCCGATGATCAATGCCCTGTGAGGCCAGTAAATTCAAACTCTAGATGCAATCTCAAGAATGAAATTGAGTCTATTCAGTCCGAGACTGATCCAACAACCTTAGAAGGTGATGTTGCAGAAGAAGAATTAAATGATGAGAATTTACAACGAGAAGTAAATGAAGAAGGCATTTCTTCTCAAATCCATCCCTGTTCTCCTGCAGAGCAACCGGAGCAACCTCGTGACTTTGAAGACACTGAATTGGAACACAACTACTCTGAACTGAATGAGGTGCTTCCCGATTCACCCCTTTATTCAGCTAGAAATTTTCTACCTGACGATGGCAGCATATTTTCTGATGATGAAGACCTCGATCAGAGATCTGACCATTATCAACATTCATCTCGAAACATTGGCAAGGCTTCCATTGATGATCTCCACGAGGAAGAAATGGCAGTCGAGAACAAACTCTTCGTGAGAAACATGACATCTGGAGTTACAGAATCGGAGATGGAGCGGAGACAGAGGAGTTACCGGTCGAATTTGTCTGCTAATAATCGATATGATATGAAAGGTGGGATGCAAGATCATGATGATTTTTTGGATTGCTACACTAATAAACAATACAGAAGGAGCTCCCAAAATTGCAATGGAAATGTCAACATTGCATATCCAGATTTGAACGACTTCCGTGGTAATAGATTTTTGGATCCTGAAGAGGAGAAGATGAATTTGTTGAGATTGTTCAATCAAATTCAGAAGCAGCTTAACAAATCCTGTAATTTCGAAAGCAATGGTAGTCGATTTTGTTCCGGCCCATCGACTTGGAAGACTCGTGAGGGAATCTTACACGATTCGTATCGCTCCGAGAATCTCGGAAGATATCCCCATGTTCGTTACCAACCTCGACAACATAAATTTTCTCCAATACCTTTCTCTGGAGAGGCATCGAGAAGTGGATCACAAATTGATCAGGCCTCTTACGTGCAACCTCATCAGCACGGAATGTACCAATCAATGCCATTACATCCGGGTTTGTTAAGATTCCACCCTAATGACAGTTCTTACAGTTATTGTTCTTCAATCCCACAAAGTTATCTGTCCTCTCGGTATCCATCAGCACAGCTAGAACCAATCTTTTCCAATCAAAGGATTAAAACCCAGGAGGTGGACGAGTACTCCAGAGAGAGATATCATTTGGCCAAGAGACACTTCCGGCCAATTGCTGGAGGAGCCCCTTTCATAACTTGCTATAATTGCTTTAAACCACTGCGGATTCCAGCAGATTTTCTTCTCTTCAAAAGGAGACTCCATAAGCTAAGATGCGGTGCTTGTTCGGAGGTTCTCGAGTTTTTTCTTCAGGGAAAAAATCATATGATTCCATGCATGGACCCGCCACCAAGCGAGAACAACGAATATAGTGACGAATCTTACGAGCAGAATCGGGCTTCAGCGTCTTATGCAGCTGCTGATCCTATATCGTGTTCTGATGACTGTGGTCTTTCTTTCGGCAAAAGCTATTCTGCTGAAGGAGACCCTTCTTCTGGTTCAATCGTTGCGGATAGTAGAAACTCTTCTGACAATCCTTTATACCATAATTCTGAGCAGATAAAAGAGTTTGGCTTAAAACAGCCGCAAAGAACAAGCAAAAATCCGGTCATAAGTTATCAGGCATTGGGTTCGCCGCTGCATAAACTCATGGGTTATCCTTCAATCAGCCAAGTTATAAATTGATCTGGCCAGTCGGAAACAAGAGTGCAGAAGAGGAACCGAGGACTAAGTTCCGACGAAGGAAATTGGCGGGGCCTTGCTAGTAAGCAGTGGAAAACAAAGCTCCGATCAGATAATGGGCAGTTGTTGTTTGAGAAATTCTCTTAAAGGGTACGATATCTGTCAATACAAGAAAATGGTGTTATTTCTTGTTTTCTGTTTTTAAGCAAATAGAAGACAGTATCAGATAATGGTTTGATTGATATTGTGGTTTTATCAATTAGTATAAGCAAATCCCTAATCTTCTTCTTCTTCTTCTTCTGTATCTGCCATTTTTGGGTCATCACTGCATCCTTTTAAACGCGTTTATGATCTACCTTCGTCGATTGTATGATTTTCTTCTGTCTTTCGACGATGGAGCAGATTCCATAACCCCTCCCGGTCGTTTCTGCATTATCCCATCGCTCTCTCCCTGTCTCTCTCTCTCTCTCT
>CM039520.1:23236637-23336104 GCA_022433055.1 Begonia peltatifolia | reverse complement strand
ATAATTATTTTACGTATATTTTATAAAATAATTAAATAAAATTATAAAAATATTAAAAAATTATTTTTTTTATAAATAAATATATGATAAATTTTTTAAATAATTTATAAATAGTTGATATTATTTTTAAATTAATTTATAAAACGAAACTAAATATAAATAAAATGTTCATACCAATTACTACAAAGAGATGATCAACTGTTGATCAGAGTTTCATTCGTTGTTTATTTTAGGATTTTGTTTGAAAAAAAAAAAAAACTCAATAGATTAGGGTTAAACCCGTAAATTTCGTTATCCCGGAGAACCCGTCGGCTGAGGCGATCGTTCTCGCTCGCCCCCACTGTGTATTTGTTTGTAATTCCACATCGCCTTGAGCCTCTGCAACTCGTGGCTCTTGAACTCGAACAGTGGCAATGACGCTGGCCCTTCCTGGGTGACCTTGCGATACACTAGCGGTCTTTACCTGTTTTCGTAATTTCTCTTCGGCTATTCGCTTTCTGAATCGTAGTCATGGGTAGAAGGAAGCAAAGCCGGCCCCATCGCTCCGGTGGGTTATTGCCAGAAAATTCTCATCTTCAAAGCAGCGACTTTACAGCTGAGGAGTCAGCAAAGAGCGAGCTTGACATCATTGATAACCCCTTCTTCGTTGAAGTTGATCGAGCCAGTTGCGTTTCCGACGACCACCTTGATATTTCTGAAATTGTTCTATCCATTTCCAATTCTAGTCAAGCCTTTCCTAGTTGTTTAAAGGACGGGGATTTTCACGAGAGCTCCAAATACTCCTTGAGGTTTCGCTTATGTAATATAAGCAAGGTTCTTGGTCGGCTCAAGTTGGGTAACTGGCCTGTTTTGCCCTCTTCAGATATAGCTTTGGAGTTCTTTCAAAGCGAGAAGATAGGTATGGAAATGAATGAGATACAACCTTGTTCAGTTCTTCTTCATGGGACCTTTGATGGACCAGACGAGGGTATTTCTTGTCTAGTTCATTTAGTAAGTTTGAAATTTATGTCATTGAGGCCAGTTTTGGAGGCTCCATTATCCAAAAATCTGTCATTTTTGAGGCTGAGAGTGGAGATTCTTCACAATGCCTTTGATGCCTGTGATTCTCTTCTTGATACTTCCAGGAAGCTATGGAAAAAGAGCATGATGAATACTATGGCTTGGCTACGCCCTGAAGTTGTAACTTCAGAGGCTAGATATGGACTTGGTAAAACATTTGGGAAAGAAGCTGATGAGCATTATTTGGAAAATGAGGCAAGAGATAGTGCTGACAACTCTCCAAAACATGCGAAGTTCGATGTTGCTCTATTTTATGAAGACATTAAACCATCAAAGTGAGTTTCGTTTAAACTTTTCTACTAATTTTCTGATATGACCCGGTCTTGTTAATGATAATAAGATAATACTAAAAAGTTAATAATGAAAAGAGGAAACTTAATTATTCTCTGCGTATGTCTCCGAGAGAAATTACAAAAGTATTTATTTAAATTCTAATTTAGACTTTCAAACTACCATAACATAAAATAAATAAAAAATATTTATTTAAATATTAATCTATACTTCTCTTTTAAATAAGAAACTACCATAATATAAAATAAGAAACTAGCATAACAGAAATTCGAAATAAGAAACAATAACTCATTAAATTACTAAATAGCCTTTAATAATCCCTTCAATAACTCATTAAATTACTAAATAGCTTTTAATAATTCCTTTATTAAATCTAAGTGTATTTCTTATTTCGCCGCCTTACATGAGTCTTAAGCGGCACATCATTTTCTTCTATTTTTTCCACATCTGGAGTTTTTATGCATATTACTGCTATTGTCTTTAATGCAGGGCAAATCCTATGCTTGATAGCAACATGCCTGACTTGCTCGTGGAGCTGAGACCTTACCAACGCCGTGCAGCTTATTGGATGGTAGAAAGAGAGAAGGGAGATTCGAGAAATATAGATAAAGGGGAAATCGACCAATTTATTTCTCCTTTATGTATGCCTTTAGAATTTCTCGACTCTCATTCAAAAATGTTCTACAACCCATTCAGGTAACATCTCTTTAAATGGACAAGTCAATGGGATGTAAACGGAAGGAAAAAAGGCCATCTTCTTACGTTTCATTCTTCGTCAAAAGTTATTAGTAATTTTTCTCTGTTTTTCTCATTCTTTGTTTGATTGCATTGTAAAAATCAGTGGGAACATTAGTCTGCAACGAGAACCGGTTTTACCATATGTTCATGGAGGAATACTTGCTGGTCAGTTCAAACTTTTGCTGACTAGTGTTCTAAACTTTATAACTCAATGGAAAATAACTTGCCTTATTGGTTTCATTTTATGCAGCACACATTAATTTGCATAAATTTCGTATTTTTTCTAAGTACTAACCCTGTTGAATCCATGTTCATACCAGAGTACTCTTTTTGATATCAGTAATTGTTTTCCAGTTGAAGTTCTCCTAGCTCCAGCCATTCTAGCATGTTAAACTATTTTAGTTTTTCCTATATTAAAAAATTATTTGTTTTTTTTAGTATAGTTTTTTTGTGAGCCATTGTAGAAATTTGATTGAATATGTAACTGGTATAAGAATGAGCTATGAATCAATTTATTAGCTCTCTGTGTTTTGCCTTTCTCCAGGGCTAGGGTCTAATGAAGTGAGTATGAAAAAGATTCTGCCTTTTTTTTTCTTATAAGATGAAAAATATATGCTCTTTAATTGTTTTTGGGTACTTTTTTACTGAACTCTCTTGTATTTCCAACAAAAATGTCTTCTTATCAAAACAATACCAAACAAAAACTAAGAAAAAAATTATTGGCTTTATGTTCTTTGATCAGAATACTTTTTGATTTTTTGCAGATGAGATGGGCATGGGAAAAACTGTTGAACTGCTTGCATGCATCTTTTCTAATCGGATGTCTGAAAGTAACCTATCTGTTGATAATGAATCACCCTTTGCGGAATATCCTAAAAATAATCTGAAAAGATTGAAAAGAGAACGCGTTGAATGTTCATGTGGAGCTGTGAGTGAGGGTCACAAATATAAAGGACTGTGGGTGCAGTGTGACATTTGTGATGCGTGGCAACATGCTGCTTGTGTTGGTTATTCACCAAAAGGACGGACTCTTAAATTCAGAGAAGTTTCTGGTGCGGGAGAGGATAAAATGGGACAGAAAAGGAAAAATGGAGTATCACCAGCATCTGACAGAGATGATGAATATATTTGCCAGCCATGCTTAGAACTGTGTCAGGCTACTGATTCTCCAGTTGCTACTGGTGCCACCCTTATTGTCTGTCCAGCTCCTATATTACTCCAGTGGCATTATGAAATTAAACGGTATAATAAACTTCTCTTGCATTTCTTTGGAGTTTCTGGCTTTGACTAACACATCTGAACTTTATAGATTGGTTATCTTAGTTTCTTAAAAAGGAATTTAAGAAACCGATCTATCACGTTTCATCTTTTTTCTTCATTATATCTTCTGGGGTGTTGCTATATGCTCATTGCATGTGATATCTTCAAAGAACTAACCATGACCAAGTCAATCACAATACGTCTACTAGACATTCCTTGGTCTGTTGTGAGGTGAAATTAAGCAAAAAAAAAAAAAAGACCCACAACTAAGAAAATAAGCTGAAATTAAGGATTTATTTCACTGATCAACTGCAGTAGGCATCGAGCTTAAGCCTTGCATTATGGGTAAAAATGGCAATAAAGTTATAGCAATCGAGAAAGCTATATCCACATTAAGTTCATTGTACTAGGCTTTAACCACTTTTTTGAAGATATTCCAATCCACTTGCTGAATATTTTCAACTAGTAGACGTTTCATTTCCAGAAATTCTGTGTGGGCACATTTACATGATAAGAATGGTATGTTTAATGTTACTGCCAAAGTGTTTTTTATTTCTTTTAATGGCCACTGATTTTTTATTGTTATTTATTGTCCAGTCATACACGTCCAGGTTCCATAAAGACTTACATTTATGAAGGAGTGAGAGAGATTTCTCTTTCAAATGCATCTTTAGTTCCCATGAGTAATCTCATCGATGCTGACATTGTGCTAACAACCTATGATGTGCTTAAAGAGGATCTTTCCCATGATTCTGATAGGCACGAAGGTGATCGTCGCATTATGAGATTCCAAAAAAGGTTTGCTTACAAAAAACTTTTCTAGTCCCTCATCATGATTTATTTTAGCAAGTCAATTATATTGAACACCGTGATTTTGCATCGTGGAAAAATTGTGCTGTGTTTTCTGAGGAAAAAAAAAAAGAACGGATAAATTATTATTATTACTTTGGTTATTTGGGGAAAGAACGATCAGCTTGTTGATATCATCAATTAAATGTAAATGTCATGAAATCATAGACTTTTCAGCTTGTTGGCTGATAACTTCATTTTAGGTACCCTGTTTTGCCTACTCTCCTCACTAGGATATTTTGGTGGAGAGTTTGTTTGGATGAGGCTCAAATGGTGGAGAGCAATGCTAGTGCTGCCACTGAAATGGCTTCACGACTACATGCAAAGCATCATTGGTGCATTACAGGAACTCCCATACAACGCAAACTTGATGATTTATATGGATTGCTGCGGTTCATTCAGTCAAGTCCTTTTAACATTATGAGATGGTGGGTTGAAGTTATACGGGATCCGTACGAGGTATGAAGACATAAAGATTCTTATATTATGCAATTGCCACATAAATGGTTTTTTTAAAAAAAACGAGAAGGGAAACATGCTGTTTGAAATGGACCGCCTCTCTTGTAGATGTAAACCAGACATGATATGAAATCAGGTTACGACACCCATTCCAAATTCTAACTACTATTACTAGTCAAAATTGCAATGGCATAATATGCCATACTTCTGATAATTTGCTCAGAGAATTACTGTACACACTGAAAAATCTAGGTTAACAATTCTGTATTACAAAGTATTGTAACACTTCGTGTGACATCGATAATTAATGTGATATTAGATAATATTAAATTACGAAAAGTAAAGATACAGAAGATTGATAACGCAGTTCAACAATCAATCTACGTCTGCGGGGCTACGCCCAAATTTAAAAACAATTCACAGAATTAACAAAATTACAAGACACCCGGTTTAACACAAAGTAAAACTCTCTCTTCTTTTTGTCGCCGCCTCTTCCTAACTTCCGCAATGAATCTGTTTTTACGAGCTCCCATTGTCTTGAAATCGATACTTCTCGAAATATGAACGCAACAAGATCCCCTTGTTAATGATGACTCCTCTCGGAATTCAAATGGGACAAGCTTCCCTTGTCAATGACGACTCTTCCCGAAATCCGTGTGTAACAAGCTTCTCTTGTCGATGATGACTCCTCCCGGAATCCGTGTATGGCAAGATTCTTTTATCTATGATTAGAATGACAAGCTTCCCTTGCCAATAAACAGAACTCCTCTCGAGTTCCAAGGCAGCTTCCTCCCGATATTGAGGTTCAGTGAATAATATCAAAGAATGTACCTATGACACTTTCAGCGACACCAACCGTGGTATTTGGATGTACTCAAACAACACATTTATAAAATAACGAAAACCAATCAGAATAGAGTGTGTAGAGTTTATCACAAACCGAAAGAATAATAATTTACACCACATGAAATCACGAGTGAAGAAAGAAGAATAACTTGCGCCACACAAAAATTGTGAAAACAAAGAATAATTCGCGCACCCATGCTGTGAGATAAGAATGGTTAAATATTGTTTGCTGTGATTTAATTCAAAAATCATATGCAAACAAGAACCATAGAAGAAGGAAACCGAATCACATGAAATTCGGATCTGTGACACTTACTGCGACATTTTAAGAAAGTGTCAACTATTTTATAGAAAAGGATCTCAGTAATTTAGGAATGGATTCTACAAATGTTATGATCTCATATCTTGTTATAATCCAGCCTAACAGCACTGCAATATTCAAATCGACTTTCTAAAATATTATTTCCATCTTCAAATTAATTTTTCAAATATTATTTCCAATCAATTATTGATCTCCAAGAAATATCTTTTCTTGTACCTCAATATTAATTAATTGACCTTTTATAAGATGAATGTAGATAATCGCATGATTTTTAAGTAACAACATTCCAAATATTTAGCTTGCTCTCCAAGTAACATCCTTGATCTTCCAAAAATAACAAACTTCTAAAATTCAAAATATTCCAAGTTTAACTTCCATGGATATCTTTTTGATCTTCAAGAAACTACTTTTCAAAATATAACTAAATAATTTCTTGATTTTCAAGAAAACGCCTTTCAATTATGAACATATGTAGAATAAAAACTAAATTTCTTTAATTGTTATTTGCCAAATTATTAATGTCAATCATATTTGCATTTACACACACAATTCTTACTTACTACTTACATTTTGTTGTGCAAAAGTTTTAATGGTATCCAAGTCTTGCAGAGAAGAGATGATGGGGCGATGCATTTTACTCACAAATTCTTTAAGCAAATCATGTGGCGGTCTTCCAAAAGATATGTTGCTGATGAATTGCAGCTTCCACCACAAGAGGAATGCCTCACTTGGCTCACTTTCTCACCGATTGAAAAGTACTTTTACCAGAGGCAACATGAATCATGTGTTAGCTTTGCAAGAGAAGTTATTGAAAGTTTGAAAGATGATAAAGTCAAAAGAAAAGTTCCAGGTTGTTAACGTTTGTGCCATTTGAGGCCCAAGCGTATCATTACTAACAGTATCATTCGTGTTTTTCCCAGGTTACATGACTTTTGAAATGCAATCTGATTTTGTTCTCACCCATGCTGATGTTGGAAAGCTGCTAAGCACTCTCTTGAAACTTCGCCAAGCTTGCTGCCACCCCCAAGTAGGGAGCTCGGGTCTGCGCTCTTTGCAGCAATCCCCCATGACTATGGAAGAGATATTGATGGTAACCCCCTATTTGAGAAACGCTTGGTTTCATTTTGCAGATTGGATTTTGAAAGGGGTTTCTCTTAATGGATCTTCGTCGATAGGTACTTGTGGGAAAGACTAAAGTAGAAGGGGAGGAAGCTCTCAGGAGGACAGTTGTTGCGCTAAATGCACTTGCAGGTATAGCTATTCTTGAGAACAGATTTAGTGAAGCAGTATCAATTTATGAGGAAGCATTGTCCTTGGCTGAAGAACACAGCGAAGATTTCCGCCTTGACCCTTTACTGAATATTCACACTCACCATAATCTTTCTGACATACTCCCATTAACTAGAGATCGCTCAACATATTCTTTGAAGACTCAAACTGTTCAGGGAAACTCTGAAAAATCCAACGAACATGCAGTAAAGAAGCAAAAAGTTAGTGAGAGTTTTTCTGTTGTCAATGTTGCTGAGAAACAGTCAGATAACGCGATTAACTCAAGTAGAAAGGCTGTAAATGGTGGCCATGTATTTGATAAGGATCTCCAGATAAATAGTTCTTTCAATAATGATGCTTTAAGAAAGGCATGTGAGAATCTTCGACAGAAATACTTAGCCATGTTCACCTCAAAGCTATCTGTTGCTCAACAGGAATTCAGAAAGTCGTACACGCAGGTATGTTTATTTATGCTTCCTCCTCATCCTTGAGGATTCAGAAAATGGAAGTTATAGGGTCCTAGATTTGTTGCAGGAAAGTGGAGATTGATGCGATAACTTTATCTCAAATATATAGTAGCTATATTTTGCCACTTTTGCTATGGATTACAGATGAAATTTTGAATATTTTCTTAGACGAATAAACTTCTTGTCTGAATATTTACACGAAAAAATTCAAGATGTATCCCTCTTTATTTGGTAACTGAAACTTGGGACGGATTTTTTTCAATGGGAAACAGAATATGTAGCTGAGACAAAAGCTAAATATGAGGAGGGGACAATTTTTAGTGACACTTTGTTTTCATTCGGATGTAATTAATTAAAAATACTGAGTTGAATCCTTCAGTATTTAATTCTTTGTTCTCAGGATTGATTTAACAAAATATATGGTTTCTAATCTTTTTGGAGGGATGGAGCAATATGTTTTACAAAGCTCTCTGTGGATAGTCACTTTCTGACTTGAACTTAGAACATCTTGTTGTACATATTTTTCCTTCAATACAAGTATTGATTACTTATTAAAAAAAATATTAAAGATTTGCAGTGTACTCAGTCATCAGAAAAAACAACATGAAATATGGTGGTTGGAAGCACTTCATTATGCTGATCACAACAAAGACTTCTCAATCGAGTTGATGAGAAAGATTGAGGAAGCTATATTGGGAACCCAGAACAAGTCCCAGTCAAGAATTGCATCACGGTCGGTGATTATTTCTTTTTATAAGATGATAATTTCTAATATAGATCAGAAGTAGGTAGGAAAATTCTTGGAGGAGAAAAAAGGAACAATCAAGTAGCAGTGCAAAAACCTATCGACCTCTTTAGCAGTGGTAATAACTGATGATTGAGGATTCTTTTTATGTCCACCTACTCGTTTCGCCTTTAGCTCAACTTTAACTTAATCCTTAAACTTCATTATTTTAATACTTAATTATGTTTTATTAAAGGAGAATTTCTCTTAATATGGTTTGAAATTTATAACATTTAAGTTTATGCTCGAGCCTAAAACATTTGTAAATATAAAAAGCAACACCAGTACAGATGCATGATTCATATATAGGTGTGATCAAATTGTGGATTAAATTTATCATTTCTTTTACTTGGAAGTTTTTATAAGAATATGTGATTTTCTGATCATGCACGAGTACTCAAGTAGTGCGCTATGAAAAATAATATAGTGATACTCCGTGTGTTGTTAATTTATTTGAGGTTATTGTGACATAGAAAATACTGAGAAGTCAAAAATGAAAAAAAGCAAGAAAAGTTAGAAACTCAAATGGATGTAGGAAGCATAATAAACTTATGATTAATCATAGGTAGGCGACTTGCACTGTGATTCGGTCCAGGTAATCAAAGAAAAAAATAGGTATTAGCATTTGTCTTAACACTTTTAAAATTATTTCAATGTAGTACCAACTTTTGTAGCCGTTGATATAATGACCTGGAAATCCAGGCTTCGAGAGTGGGGGAAGATATGAAACTCTCTCATCCAGATAGGGAGAAGGTCATGAGCATAGTTTGTGGATTCTTTTAATAGGGTCGGGCTTATTATGTCTTTCTGAATTGATTAGGAAACTATACTTGATTGGCATGAATGATTATTGAAATGTTGGAAGTGTTAGATGTCATATAAAACTATGCTATCGTACTCTAGTACTTTTCTGCCTTAATTTTCCTGCTTTTAAGAATGATTAGTTGTATTGTTATGAGATGAAGGTCACAGAAAATGAATATTGATGGACTTCTCTTGTTGAAATCCAGTTTTGCCAGCATAAATATTCTGAAATATCATGTTCAGACTGGTTTAGACCTATTGGAATCTTCTAGGAAAGTGGTACTTGATCGGATTTTAGAGATTGATCTGACTATGGTAAACCCAAAAGATGAGGACATTGAGCGTGTGAGGAGCTGTCAAAATTGTCAAGCTGACAGTACTGGTCCTCCTTGCGTTCTTTGTGAACTAGATGAATTATTTCAGGTTTTGGACTTGTCTTGCTTTTAGTTTAATTTTATTCCTTCTGAAAGTCACTGTTATGATGATTGATTTTTCCCAGGATTATGAAGCCAGACTTTTTCGTCTTAGTAAAGTACATGGAGGGGCGGCGACATCTGTTGAAGAGGCGGTTAAATTCCAGAAGAAGAAGTCTGCACTCAATCGTTTCTATTGGAGTCTGTCACAGCAAAACAAAAATTCAGATTCTTGGCATGTTGAAAATGAAGAATCAACTAAAAGAGATGTTGGAGAAAAATTTATGGTCAGTAATTTCATTCCGCTGAATTATTTTTAACATATTGTACTATTTGATTCTGAAATGAGTGCCTAAATGTTGCCCATTTTGTACCTACTATATTCTTTTTGTGAGATGTTTGAATCAATTTGAGTTTCTTTCTTTCTATTCTTCTTGTCCTTTTTACCTTATTGAAATTGCTTTTTTTTGGCCTTCCTTGTACTAGTTTTAGTTCCTTGACATGTTGATCAGCATCGCCTTTTATTTATTTATATCAAAACAAGATTTAAGCACAACCTCGATTTTAATTTTTTGCATGAGGGCATGTTTTTGTCAGCTTTGTCCCTTGTTTATTTGAACTTGATAAAATTTAACTCTCATGAAATATCTATTATTTGTTAAGGTTTTTGGTAGGAACGGAAATATTATATTGTTTTAAGGATATATTAGGAAATATTTATGGATAGTTTTTATTTTGAATTAATGATAGTTTTATTTTGTACAAAAAATTAAATAGAAGATGATAGGGAAAAGAAAGGAGATTGTTGAATTATCTGTGAATTCTAGTGAGGAAATGAGAGGAACACAGAACTTTGAATCTCTGCAAAAAAAAGATAGCAGACTCGAATTTCTGCTAAAATGTTGTATATTTCGTATTTATAAATATATAAGTATTCAAATGTTTAATCTTTTCTTGTCAATTTTACTACAATTTGTGACAATTTCTATTAATTGGTACTAGAGCAAATCCGAAATGACAAATAAGAATAGTGATAGCCGATTAGAGTCAATTGAGGAGTAACTTTTGTTCAAGCAAATGGAGTCGGTGCATGAAGAATTGGACATTTTGAAGAAATAAGTTTCGACAATTTTGAAAAAAATGGAAGACCTTACTTGCCCACATGCTATAGAATATGGTGAGACTCACTTCTATTTCGCTAGATAGAGGGATGCGAACAATGATTTTGAAGTAACAACTTCAACGGCGAGAATTATTGGCGATGAAGCCTTGTTGCGCAATCGAGAACGTTTGAGAATAGAATTATGAATGCAAAGTATCGAGACGCCGGTGTATGACGATAGTGACTCAGATGATTGGGTTTACAGAGTGAAGTGATTTGTTGCCCTAAATCGCCTGTCAGGGTCCGACATAATGGAAGTCATTGCGGTGTGCTTGGAGGGAGAAGTGTTCCCTTGGTTTCAATGGGAAGATCGTTGACGCCCATTTCGCCCTTGACAAGACTTCAAATTGCAGTTTATCAAACGTTTCTTATCGACAACATAGGGCTCTCTTGAGGAACGATTCCTTGCACTAAAGCAAGAATCGAGGTCAGGGAGTATCGAAGGCTATTTGAGAAGTTGGCTTCTCCGTTGGCTGTAGTTCCTGAATCGATTTTGGAGGGCAGTTCATTAATGGACTTCATGCAGAAATTAGGGCAGATCTTAAAGTGTTGAGACTAGTGGGCTTAAACAAAATCATGCTGACAGCCAAGAGAATTGAAGATAAAATGCTATGCTTAAATATGTCAAAAGTCCAACTTACTTTAAGGACAATTGGGTCTACCAAAGAGCACCTCTCAATTGGTAAATTCAAGTTCATATCAAATTAAAAATGTTGTAAATAAAGCTGGAAATTTTAAGTCGAACCACCTTTCAAAAAATTAACCGATTTTGAATTACAATATCGATGGGCGAAAAATTTGTGCTATTTATATGATGAAAAATTTACCGTCGGTGATAAATGTAAACCTAAGGAGTTGTAAGTTTTAGTTTGCCAAGAAAGTAGAGATGCCACGAGTTTTTGGAAGAAGAACACCTTGACGGGTTGCCTACTGAAATAGACAACATGAGAATCACTAAACAATATTGAGCAGCAATTTCCAGATTTTACCTTGAGGACCAGGTGACTCATTGGGTGAGAGATAATGTTAGTAACGAAAATAATATATTATTTTAATGGTAAATTAGGAAATAATTTTGGGTAGTTTTTATTTTGAAGTAATGGCAGTTTTATTTTGTACAAAAAATTAAATAAGGGAAAGAAAAAAATATTGTTGAATTATTTGTGAATTCTGGTGAAAAATAAGAGAAATGCAGAATGTCGAATCCATGCGATAGAGGGATATCAGACACTCAAATTTTTGCTAAAGATTTTACGTGTTTATTAATATATAAATGTGCGATTTTAATCTGTTTTTGTTAAATTTACTACAAATTGTAGCAATTCTTATCTGATTATTTGTTAGTTATGGAAATGACATGTCTTTTGCTCTGAAATTTTGCATCATATGCGTGAAATGTATAGTTATTTATTTGGTATGCGGTTTTGTTTTTCAAACTTTTCTATTATTTCGGCCAAAAAAAAAAATTTACTACTAAATTAATAGCTCCCATATATTATGGGATCCATTTAAGTTTGTGTTTGAATCAATTACACGGAGTTACTTTGCATTTTATCTAATTAAAATCTCCTACTTTACTGTGTCGTTTAGGTGTCAAAACAACCTTCTGAACTGGAGGTCGTTCTAGGCATAATTAAGAGCTATTGCAAAGTACAACTAGGCAAAGATGGAATATTGGCAGCAAACCACCAACTACAACTTCTTGAGGTATGACCTCTTCAAAAATGTTTTCTGTCTGATTCGTCTTTAAAATAACTGCAACTACTTGCACCATGAAAGCTTGGCTTGTGTCTAAAAATTGTTGTTTTCGTTCTCTTAATGGTAAAGAGTATGCGAAAGGAGTATGCACATGCAAGATCCTTGGCAATTGCTCAAGCTCAAGTTTTGAATGCTTATGATGAACTTAAGATGGCGACTATGCGATTGTGCTTAAGTGAGAATGATAATGAGAAATCTGTGCATGCTCTAAGTGAACATGAGCTACCTGCAGCAAATGTGCAATATTCTAGTGATAAGTTCGTGTCCTTAACTTTGTTAATGCGCATTAAAGGAAAACTTCGTTATTTGAAGGTATGTGTTCATCAATGCAATCCATTACAGTGTTTTCATTTTTATTTTATTCTTTTTTTTAGTGATTTGTCGTGATTCTTATACCAGGGTCTCTTTCAATTAGAAGAACCAGAAAAAAAAAAGATATCTACTTTGATTATTTAGTGTAGTTTTCCTTGTATCAAAATTTCTTCAATATCACCAACAACGGAGAGAAACATTTTCCAGCTTTTGGTGCGGTATTAATATTTTCTTTTCATTTGCTTTATAGTTAATTATTACTCTGATGGAAATGGAAGTCTACAACAAGTATAACCAACAATTATGTGTTTATTTATTTATTTTTATTTATATACTTCTGTAAGAGATCCACTACACCATTGTTCTATTTTCATATTTGCCATAAGCATGACCCATTATAGAATTATCAACCTCTTAAAAAACTAATTATACCTTCAAAGTTTTTAAATTTTTAGAATTTGTGTCAATATTTGATATCGTATTCCTATCTGTCATTGCTATTAATTCTTAGTCATTATTTCTAGGGGTTAGTCCTTTCCAAACAAAATATTCCCTTGGGGAATCCAGATAATCTCTCTTTAACAGAAGAAATGACTTCCCTGACAACTTCTACGCAAAATGATGAAGGTGTGCCAAAAACTTATGAGGAAACGTGCCCAGTGTGCCAAGAAAAACTTAGTGGACAGAAGATGGTTTTTCAATGCGGTCATATTACATGTTGTAAATGTAAGTATTGATTATCCCAAAAAATTTTGCTGGTTACCTAAGATATGAAAGACTTATATCCCAAATTAAGCTCTGTAGAGTTTTTTTAGGGGCTTTGATTGGATGATAATGTGATTTAACAGAAGAACACCTTTGCTTAGCGATCTTTGGGACAACATCCACTTCGCTATCGCTAAATGAAAGTTAATGTTATTATTAAGTGGTCAGAAATTGTTGTAATCTAACTGTTTGTGTTTCTTTTTTAGAAGTGTTCTTCTTTCCTCTTATAATTTACTTTTCTTAATACACATGGTTTCTTATTAAAAAAAAAGCCCAACCATCCACTTCAAAAGGAACTTTTGCTTCTTTTTTGGTAGTATTTTTTCTTATTGGAGGTTATGATCATATCATTCTTGTAGGTTTTTTTGCAATGACGGAACAAAAGCTCGTTCAAACGAACTGTGTAACATGTCCAACATGCCGCCAACTTACAGATTTTGGAAATATTGCTTATGCTGATGATAGTAACAATAAGTCTTTTAATCCTTCAATAATCGATACAAAACAAAGTCCTGATGAGCAGGAAACAGCTATGAAAGTTCAAGGTTCATATGGAACAAAGGTCTGACTCTCACAACCATCTTTTTATCATATTTTAATTTATTTGTCGGTAACTATTGGACAGAAAGTATCAGACACGTGCTTGTGTGCACTTTTTATTGGTCAATGTTAAGTTCTTCTTCCAAGTTTTTGTTTCCTCAATAATTATTATTGGGTAGGGGACATGTGTTGAAGAATATTTCAAATTTGTTGGTCAAAGCGGCCATCATCACAAAATTATATTCAGAAAGGAAGGAGCTAAATACAGAGAAATACAAATCCAAACTTGACAGCTTTTCCTTAATTAGTTAACATATTTGAAAACTGCTGCTCTTCATTCAGTTCATCTTAATGGACATGTGGTACTAACACGTTCTGTGTTCAACTCCATTCCGATTTCACCATTTCATAGAGTTCTTTGATCGGGTTTTTTTAGTTGTCATGGATTTTAATACTAATGATTATTTCTCATAACTGTTTGTGAGCTTTGTAGATTGAAGCAGTGACAAGAAGAATCTTGTGGATCAAGTCTACAGATCCTCAAGCGAAAGTTCTTGTCTTCTCTAGTTGGAACGATGTTCTTGATGTATTGGAGCACGCATTTACGGCTAATGAGATCAATTATATCCGTATGAAAGGAGGCAGGTATCTTACAATGTTTGGATATTGATAAGCTAAAAAACCCTATGTTCTTTTCACATGAAAGTATCTGAAACGTGTGAAAAAGTCTTGGTAAAGATAATTGAAAAAAAAAAGCATTTAATGCTGATTCATGTTTCTATTGAGTTGAGCTTTCTTATTGTTGAGCTAGTTAGTTCTATTTGTTCATCATATTTCATTTCTTAGGCTCAGGAAACAAAACAATGAAAATATATTGAATCTTCGTTGTACTCTAAGAACAAAAACAAAATACAGATGGTCCAGATAAGCTTTGTATATTCTGTTTAATTGGTTTGTTTTTCTAACAGAAAGATCTACTGGTTCATTTGTTTGCTTGCTTTGCTTTTACTTTTATGTACAATTTGATTGTTTATTATTCCTGAAACTTAGGTTTTCTATGACCTGGGCCATGGCTACTCTTGCTTTAGTTTTTCTAACTGTGGTGTGGCTTTGTAATTGCAGAAAATCACATATTGCCATCAGCAAATTTAGAGGACAAAACACTAATGCAAAAGAAACTTTCAAGACAAATGTTCAATCAACCGAAACAACATCTATTCAAGTGTTATTGCTATTAATCCAACACGGAGCAAATGGTCTCAATCTTTTAGAAGCTCAGCATGTTGTTCTTGTGGAGCCTCTACTTAATCCGGCTGTCGAAGCACAAGCAATAAGCCGAGTACACCGCATTGGACAAGAAAAAAAGACACTTGTTCATCGATTCATTGTATGCCCACTTTTCTTCTCATGGACGTCCTCTCTCTCTCTCTCTCCCTCAACCTTTCTCCCCTCCCTACCACTTGAATGCCATATATTGATATAATGCATCATATATTGGTATTAATTTGCCTATGTTCATTACAAAAATTGAACTTTGCTTCACTACAATTTGGCATTCATTCACCCTATGTTCTATTATTCCTATATTTGGTGTCTTCCTTTTAAATAGTCGAATCGGCATTTTGTTTAGAACTCGCCCGGTTTTCTAGCCTAGAAGATATTTTGCAATCACTCCATGGAATTTTTCAGAATAGTAGTTAGTGCATTGCAGATTCTGGAGACTTTTGCTGATGGTTATTTATGGAAGAACTGTTTTGTTGGTTAATATCCTAGATTACCATCATATTAAGAGTTATTTCTTGTAAAAAATTTAGGTTAAACCAGAGTTAATTGTGATGTTTTCATCCAGTATGTTCCTTCTCTATTTTTGTTGTTAGGTTAAAGACACAGTTGAAGAGAGCATATATAAACTGAACAGAAGCAGGGACATCAGCTCGTTCATCACTGGAAATGTTAAAAATAAAGACGAGTCTCTCTTGACTCTCAAGGACGTAGAATCGCTGTTTGCTACTGTGTCACAGCCACCTGGAGAAGATGAAGAAAAGCCAAGCGAGAGTCTGAGGCATTTGCCACCTTCAGTGGCTGCTGCCATGGCTGCCCAGAGGAGACTAGAGGAGCATACATTATGATTTCTTCTTCAAAATGATCGCTTTTGCTCGCTAGTAAGTCTTTTAACCATTGTTTTTGTCTTGTTTCAATCTTGTACGGCAAAGTAGTTTATCATTATAGAGTCGCGAAATTGAAAACGCTTTTTTTACTGTCTTGCTGTTTCATAAATCTTCATATTTATGTAGCTAATTAATTCTATGTTTAGTTTCCTGACCTCGAATCATTATACACTAGTTTTACCCTTCAAATAACCAGTTCAATTGGCTGACTTGAAGAGTGCATAGATAAGCTGAACAAAAGGAATCACCGTTTGCCCCCGGAGAAGATGAAGAAAAACCAAGAGAGTCCGAGGCAAACGGCCACCTTGCAGGGCTGCAGCCCTGCTGCCAGCAGGGGAGAGCATGGCAAGATGTGTTTTTTTTGAGCTTATCCTTTTCTCAACACTGAGGCTGTCCTCAATTGTAGGTTTTAGTTCTGTTCTTTGCGTTGCAATTTTTTTCTTTCTTGTACATGATGAAGAAGATTCATGATAAAGGAATCACTAAATTAACAACAGTCTTCTCCATTGCTGATAAACAGTTTTCCCAACTCTTAATCTGAATCTCAACTAGACTGACTTTCCAGTATTCATAAATGGTAAACTTCTGAGAGAAAGCATCAAATCGAACAATTTATTAATTAAATAAATGTCAAAATTAAACGATTAAGCAAGAAAAATATGCTAAAACACTACAAATTTTCTAGTCACTTGAAAAACTAGAAACGCCTACAGGCAGGGCAACAATATAAAAGTTCTACCTCTAGTAGATCAAGGAATATGAAGAAACAACTGCCCAAGTGCTGATACGAACGACACTGGCAGCTAAAACTCCGACTAACTAATTGTGGGCAGCTCTGGAAATGGTATATTAGCAGAACTTCCAATGATTATTGCAGTTTACACAGGTCACATATGTTGTCATAGGTTCATCAGCACTTCGAGTCTGCATCTGGTAGTAGGTGCACTTTCGCTGCCCACAGCGACCACACTTGAATTGATCGGTAGTGGCTTTAGGTGCTCCTGCTCGTTCACAATCGAATAGAGCTTTCTGTTGAATCTCTTTGTTCTCCCTCTGCCTTTCGTCGCTTGCCATTTCTGCGGTGTTCATGTTTACGAGCCTCTCCGGCTTGATATGTCCAAGAAGGACTTTTCTACGGAAATCTGGGTTTTTTGGGTCCTTGAGATTGAACATTACGGATCTGTATTTAGCCTTCTGGACCCCAGTAGAACCACCCCACTTTTCAAACATCACTGATTCGACTGAGACAGCGACTCTAATGGGATCGCATGCATTCAGTTCATCGACATAGTCTTCGTCAATCTCACCAGGAACCCTTTGAAAAGCCTCATAGAGCAGTTCCCTGATTTTGTCCCGCATGGAATCATTGCATTTGACCATGGCTGTTAGTTTTGGAGTACTATGGTTCAACAAAGGCTTCTTGGCTTCAGAGGGTTTCCTATCTTCTTTAATTATCTTCTCAATTGAATCACTTTTCACTGACTTGACAACATCTTCATCCTCAACCTTTCTTTCTGAAGTAACAGTTTCTGATCTTGAAATCTTCACAGAGCTTTGCATACCATTCTGATGAACTCTTTCGACCTTGAGGGTTTCATTCTTAATCACTTTCTCAACTTTAATGGAGGAACATTTTTGAAGCTTCTCAGGCTTAGCAGTCTCAGAATTGAGAGATGATTCCCGTGTTAATGAATCTTTGCGATCCAGATTGCCAACATTTTTATTTTTGTTTGTCTCTTTGATCACAATATCCTTCCACATCTCTATCAGGTTGGAAGCGAAAGCCTGGATTTTGCTCCTAGGATGTTTTGTGAGGTGTCGAAGTCGCTTGCCAACCTGAAAGGCATGCGCTATATAAATAAACAAAATCCTTGATGATAGTTCTGAGACCAATTCAAGTAAAAACTCAAAACATCTTTGCACGCTGCACAATCATATAAAAACTTACAAAATTCTCACAAGCTAAACAATTCACTTTTGCAACAAACTATGAGGATGTTTTGAGTTTGGCGCTAATGAAATAATCAATCAATCCTTCTCTCAGAGTAAAAAAAAAAAAAGAACTGATTGAAGAGAGAGAATACTAATTTCGCATCGCAGCAGAATGAAATTTCAACAACAAGAAACACTTTTTCCCTCCACGTGAATGGAAACCAGAAAAAATCCAGTTAAAATCTGGGAAAAGAGAGTAATCACATCCAGAATCTTTTGTTTAAAAAAAATGGGGTATATATTACATTACGAATAACCAAAACTAAACTTGTCATTTAATAAAATGTGAAAGGGATGAAAACCTGGGTGGAGACGAGAACTTGGTAGGTGACGGGAATGCTCTTAAGCTGCTCTAAGGCATCGAGACATCGACTTTCATCAGCTCCATCGTCGGCGGATGAGGAGGAAGCCGCCGCGTCCGCCGCCTTTTTCGCAGCTTCGAATAGCTCGACGAGCTCTTTCTCCATCGCTTTTTCCCTAAACAAAACACCACAAAATCAATCAACCATTTACTTCAACCGCTAGGGCAAAGACAGAGGAGCGTACTCACATAGATCAAAGGCTGTTTCCCGCAGTGCGTCCTACACTATCTGATTACAGTAAATGCAGCGGAAAGAAGAAATGAATCGGTACCTCCAAATGCGAAGACCTAGTCTCTCTGTTTCGGCAGTACAGCAACGAAGAGAAAAATCAGAAGGAAGACGACAGCAATTGGATGAGCGCTTAAATACAACAAATTTTAGGGATCGGACGGCCGCCATAAACGCACGTCTAAGATATCATCATCGTTATAGAAATCTACGATGCAGCTCGTTCAAAAGGATGACGTACGCAGTTCCCAGCTTCCTTCTTCGATCACACTAGGCGATCTATAATTGGGCACCATTCCAATTTCCAACCGTTAGATCATTCTCTGTAGATGACCTAAATATTAAATATATCTCTAAAGTATCTGATGTTTCGAGTACAATATTATTTATTTTGAAATGGAACTCACACCCGTTTGTTATTTAAGGTAGTTTCAAAACGCACGGTACTAAACAGAATAAAAAATTATATTTATAAATTATGTATTTTTTATTATATCAAACAATATGATATTGTACACTTTTACTGTATGAACTGGACTCTGTTGGACACTTGTTGACTTCATATTGCAACTATTACAATAACATAAAATACCTAAATGAACACCATTAGGTGTAGAATCAAAAGTTTATATGATCGTTGTCAAACGGGGATGATAATTGTTAGACATGGTAAAGTGTCTAATTTAGACCCTAGTTTTTAAAAATTCCGACGGTTAATATCTTAAGCTTAAGAGACGAATTTGTCACTCGTGTAATGAGTCACCCATACACTACACATGGTAATTTATACAAAATTTTAACGCAAGATCTTATTTGCTAACAAATATAACTTTGTCGGCAAATAATAAAAAAAATGAATAATTTAATATATCAACTACTATGACCTCTTAGTTTTCAGGGTCCAAATTGCATTTTCCTTGTGTTATATTGAATCTTCTTGTTCCTTAGAACTCCCCACAGCCATCGTAATAATTTTACGTACGCATTCGTTTGGTCATACAGCAAGCTCATCGCATGTCACGCTACCAAAGTCGCACATTTTGCCAAATAGCAATAGAGAATAGTGTACAATAACTAATGATAGCACAATGCATCGTGTTATCAGAACTTACTATGTCATGAGGAAGTCATCCATGATCAAAAACTACAATCCCATGAAAAATGGTTTGCCCCATAACATCAAATACCACAAAAACACAAGTTTCTCAACCTGTTCAGCAATTGTTGCCAACAACCTGTAGTATTTTCTAGTTATACCCTGCAGTCCCATAAAATGACAATTCAATTCTAATAAGAATGAAGAAAAAAGATAAATTCATTAGTGAAGTAATAACGATTCAATAATACAACAAGCTCGTCGCATATTAAATTTCCAAAGTCACGTATTTTGCCATGTCATAAACAATAATAGCATATAGCATTCTCAAAAGTCCCACACTCATAGTTGCTCTTCAAGAAAGGAATAGTAAATGTATTGTCATGCTAGTGACAACATCCTAAAATGTTGATCAACACAATGCATCATATTTTAACTCATTATGTCATGAACCATCCCACAAAAAACGGTTTCCTAAAAACATCAAATAGCAAGAAAGATCCACCTATCTCAACCTGTTCAGCCATTGTTGCAAACAACCTGTTGTCTTTCCTATATATACCCTCCAGTTGCATACAAAGTAACATAATGACAATTTGACTTTTATAAAAACGAAGAATGTAATGGACATACGCAAGCTCGACACATGTCAAACTCCCAGAGTTGCATATTTTGCAAAATCATTAAGGATAATAGTTAGGAACATTCTCAAAATTCAACACTCACAACTGCTTTTCAAGAATGGAAGAAAAATGTATAATTATTATGTGACAACATCCTAAAATGTTGATTAACATGATGCATCATATTTTTACAACTCATTATGTCATGAAGGAAATCATCTATAAGCAAAAACTATCATCCCATGTAAAGTGCTTGCCTAAAAACATCAAATAGCATGAAAAACACCACCAGTCTCAACTTGTTAGCAACTAACCAAAGTTTGAAACAATGAGAAGAAGTTACATTTATTGAAAGAGGGCAAAACGTAGCTCACTTTGGAACATGGTGTGAAAAGGACCTCAAAGCCGATCTTACAATATGATCCCAATTTATTTAAGTAAACAATATAACACTACTCAAAGTGACTCTTTTCGAGTTGTTCTGGTCATCAAGGCAATGGAGATATCGGAAAGCCTTCGCCTTCGAAAGCCAATCATTTCTCTGGTTCTGGTTTCTCCAAAAATGTCTTCTTCAACCAATCAAATGGCTAAACAAAATTAAGAGATTAAATTAAAGTCAGTATTGAGAAACGTTCGAAACCGAAGTTAAACTCGTGACCATTTAAGAGTATAGAAAAATTGTGAAGATGTGCAAGATGAAGAAATAGTGCCCTCAAATTAAAGCACACAAGTGACAAACTACGTAACCCAGATATCGAAAATCAAAGATCACGGTGCTGTTGAGACAGCGTCCTTAATTTACTTCGTACCGTCACTGCAGGATCGTGATTAAATCATGAATTTTGAACAGGAAAAAAAAAAAAAACAGATCGGATTGATTACCTGGACGATCCAAATCGCAGTGGAGGCGGCCGCAATACCCCACATGGCAGCGGCTTGGACGTCGATGGGCTGAGGACGGAGCCTCGGCCTTAAGAATTTGAACAACCCTGCTTCGCCTGCCATTATCAATCTTCACAATACGATCCCTTCACTCTTTTTCTCTCGCGCTCTCTCAATCTCTTCGTCTCGAATTGGAGCCCTAGTCCCTAAAATCCCCAAACTTATCTTAATGTCCTTTTTACCTTTTTGAAAGAAGACTCTTTGATCGACGAAAAATAAGCACCGTTCGATCGGTTCAAACGCAATCATGAACGTACACGTTGTTACGTGGTATCATATGGTCACTTTATTCACTAATCACGTTACATGATCATATTTTTAAATATAAACATGCTTGAACAAAATAAGGACCATTTCTTCTTGTTCTTTTAATTATTAGAATGTTCAATTACTAAGCTCGAGATAAAAGTCAACTTGCCAAGCATCACATAAGTGAAATAGTCGGCCTATCCATAACCTAATCGCTCGGTTTCTCCTATCACTTAGTTCATTTCCCCTTCCCTTTTCGGGAAATCAAGGTGTTGAGTTTGGCTTCCTCTTAGTATCGTTGGAATTAAGTTGAAATTTGCACAGTTTTATCGTTGGTTTAGTCCAAAATACATTGTATTATAAGTCAATTTATTTTTTATTTTCAAAATCAATGTGAAATTGTGCATTCCGTTATTATGGGCTGAATCCTCGCACTTGCACACTCATTCTTTCACACAAAGGGTTTTGAATAAGCCTAAAATGATAGTGGGTAGCATGTGTCTACTACCACCCTGCAGTTTTCGACCCATGGACCTAGGGTCCATTTTGTCCAAGTTAGGATCCCGATCCATCTGATATATAAACCAGTCAGGACCCAAAATAATTATGATTACATGGAGTAAACAACACATTAAATTATTGTAATGACGTAATCGGGTAACATGTAAAAGTAATCTTTTGAACATTAAAAGACAACTAATATTACATGTTACTTGGTCTTAATCAAATAGTCCGAGTCTGGTTGTACCATCATTGCGTGACACTGTTTATCGATTCTTGCTGTCGCCGGGCTCCCATGTACGTTCCGCAGATGGGAATATGAACTCCATGTCATCGCCGGTGCTAGGGCCAGAATTAAACATGGCGTCAGCAATGTCAGCCACCGGCGAAAACTCCGTTTCTCTACCGAATCGGACGGTGGATGGGCCCTCTCCACCTCCAGCCATGGAAGCGGTGGAGCCACTGCCGCTGCTCAGCTCCACTGAGAGCCAAGCTGGCGGAAAGTGACAGGCCAGAGCTTGAGACGTCGGCTGCTGGGCAACCGGAAAGGGTCGGCGAGGGGAAACTGACGGTGCAGTGGCGGACTTATGGCAAGAATGCTCCCCCCGGTACGTGACTTGGAATGTGAAAGGATCGTCGTCCAAGCGTTGAACTTGCTTCTTCGCAGCGCACTGGTATAATTTTTGGTGCGTGCATCTGTAGTAAGCCCTGAAACCAGTTTGCAAGAAATAAGATCAAAGACAGTGTAGAAATGACGATTAGACCGAAGAAAAAAAAAGACTACAGGGTTGAATTTTTCCTGCATTTTTCTTTAATATTGCAGGTAGTGAAAGAGTTCTCATATTGAGGAAGAATGGTCAATTTTCTAATATATTTACCCTAATTCTTGGTTATCTTAGGTGGAGTCAATGCATGCATGGCCTTTTCAAATTCTTCTTCACACCATTAGCTAGCCTGCTTCCAAAGACCACGCTTTTTTTACCCAGAATTAGTCAAATCTTTGAAAGGATGGAATTCTAAAGGACTGATTATTGAATGCGCCAAAGATTTATGTCTAAAATCGACGAGTTCATGGGTTTCGTTGATTTTCAATGATCTCTCCGATCGAATGGATTACCTGGGAAACTTAGAACCCAATATCTCTTTCTGGCCGTACTTTCTCCACGTGAAACCGTCGTCCGGCGGGATCTCCGTATTGCCCATGATCGGTGCTGCCACCATCATCGTCCGTTTCTCCATATCGTCCTTTCTGGTGGAGTAAATTTATTTAACAAATCGTTAGGATGAGTTTCCCAAGAAGGAACCATGAAATTTCTAGGTAATTATACGATGAAGAATATTCACGAACTGCAACCATCAAAGAAAGTGGATAGAAGTGGACGTGTTTACCTTCCTCGCGACTTTTGTGGAGGCAAGACGGACTTTCCAGAATTGGATACATCCGACATATTATGAACTTCTTTTCCTCCAACTCCGGCGACCTGGCCTGAACCCGTCTCTTGGAGTCGTATTACTCCAGGTTCCTTGTAAGCAGCTTGTAGCAAGCCTCGAATATCCATCGCCTGTGATTGCGAGCTAGGAGAGGACCTTACCCACTCGGGAAAATTCACATCGATCATTGGCACAGGCCGAGGATATGAAGATGGAGATGGAGATAGAGATGGATTAGGGTTTTGACTGCGTATCCTCTCCGTCGCCGAGCTGAAAATCTTTATTATGTCATCGCAAGACTTAAGTAGGAGATTTGGTTGATTGGCTAAGTTGGGTATGTTTAATTCAAGGTGGGTAGCCAGGTTACAACCTTGGAGGATCAAAGACATGGTCTCTTCCTCCATCATTTTGGAAATATCTGATCTGCTTTTAACTCTTTCCGCTATTCACAGCTCCTGCACATTTAAATGGGTGATCCTTTTGACCTCTTCGAAGCCTTCTATGCTGGTGACTCAAAGATAGGAAAAGGAAGCTGGTGATTTATGAAGTTTCAAAGTAAAAATGCATATGTTTTACACGGTAGAGAGAGAGAGAGAGAGAGAGAGAGAGAGAGAGAGAGAGAGAGAGAGATGTTGAATCAGGAATAGACGACTTAGTCATGGTCTAGGTAGGGACTTTTTTCAGTTGGGTCAGGACGAAGACTTCGCCTCGTTGAAAAAGAACGTTCTGTGTCATCATGCGTTGACCGCCAATGCCATGGTCCGTGGACAAACATCACCGTTCTTCATGAACTTGCAATTAACGTGCAATAACTGAACGTGGATTCGAACGCACATTGAGGTTTACGTCGAAGTTCTGAACTTGTAAAAAATCACAAACAAATAAGAAAAAAAATATTAAATTACGCCAAAAATATTAAATAATTACGTATGATAGCTCCAATGGGTTGTGTTGGCTCCAATGGGCCACGTTCATCTCCCTTTGAAAATGGACTACTGCTACGCAAGAAGCTCGAGTTTGAACAGTAATGGAAGCGACGAGGAAGTTGCAGAATGTGCTTTTGCATCATCGCGTGGAGACGAAGAGTTGGTACGATGATAGAAGAACCACTATACACGCAATCTCGCGCAATGCTTGTCGTCTCTTCTCTCTTGACCTTCGCTGAAATTAAAAGACAAATCAGCTTCCTTCACTCGTTCAAACCCATCGCCCTTTATTCCCTTCCCAAACACGATGCATTTAAGCCAATTCTCTCCTTAGCTGCACTTTTTTTCCATCCTTAAGAACAAAAGGTATGATTTTCTTAAAATGGTCTCGATTAAAACTTATAAATCATGCTTCAATACGCTCTGTTTTCCCCAATTTTATATATTTAGGTCTATCCACTACTCGTAGCTCTCAAATCCGTCATTTGCGTGAGTTTTGGCTCTGTTTTCTTGTCTTGTTGCTGGGGTATCAATTCGAACTCGCCTCCGGAGCTGTAACCTTTTTCTGGTCGTTGTTGTTGTCAGGTACAGAAATAGGTAGATGGAGAAGCATCGTTCGGACCTTCATCTCCATCATCACGAAGGAAGAGGGAGGAGAAATCGAAGAAGGGCTTGTTTTTGCAGTCCTCGTGTAGCAGTTTCATTTGTATTCAGAGGAATAGGAAGATGCAGTTTCATTACTTGTTACCCTGTCATCCAGTGCTTTGGATGGGATGACTGCAGACATGATCACAGTCATAAGCATTTCCACTGATCCTCAATTTCCTATTTCTCCCTTCTTCCCATTCTTTTTTTGTCAATTTCATATATTTTGTAGATTTTACTTGCCTATACTTTTATATGCTCCTGCTCAATGGAGGGAAACAGCAGAAGTAAATTTAGTGATGAGAATTTTACATGCCTGTGTTTTATCTTCCTCTTTTCAATCTTATGGTCTTTCAAGTTTGTCTGTATTTCTACGTACTTTAGCTCAATACCTCTGCTGGAATGGAAAAAGAAATGGAAATTTGGTTTGGTTTGAAAAGCAGGAGCCACCCAGTCAAATGACCCAAGCTGATAGCTAATCATGGTTTGGACATTTGGGGATGGTATCATATTTAGCAAACTGAGACCAAGAAGTTGTAGATCTGTCGTTTTGTTGTCTGTGGTCTGGTAGGAGATGGACAATTTAGGAAGATGAGTATTGCATGGATTCCTTTCCTGTTCTTTTACGTATTCTTATTTTGCAGCAGAATATAATCAATCTCTTGAACTTTGTGGCTACATGCTTTTGCCATTTCTTCGATTAGATTCAGGCCAAGGCTTCAGCAAACTCTCCTGTCCCGTAGCAAACCCGAAAGACCCTTTGAGAGGGTTTGACTTTTGGCATTGTCATTTCTGTTTGCAGAGAGTTTACGCAGGGAGGAAATGGAGTTTCGTCTTGTTTTAAAAATCAGGACATTATCAATGTCCGAAGATCATTCCTTTCGAAGACCAAACCCATGTGGGCGCAATGGATGATTCTGTTGGTTGCACAGTAAGTTCCAAATTTCATGCATTATACAGCCAAGGATAAAGTCAATGCTGCCTCCCTTCACGCCACCATTTCATTCTCTCAGTTCAAACCTTACCTCTGCCTACAATTTTAAAGGGAAATCCCAAAAACAAACAGTCGATTATGTGATAAATAAAAGCTAAATTTTCCATTAGCGAAAAAGTGTCATCAAAGTTGCTCTGTTTTTATTCGACTTGACTTTTAACCTCTGTAGTGAGATGGGTATTTGCAGAGCCTGACAATTTGCAGAGAATTGAATTTAGTTTAAGATTAATGGGTCAGAATAGATGAAGGTTAAAAATGAGGGAGCATTTAAGAGCCCCCAAGTAGAGAAGGGGGGACAGAGGAGCGGTGGTAGGGAAGTCGCCATTGATGAGAATTTATGAGAGCTTTAAAGGCTATAGCGATTTTCCCTCTCAATTCCCAGCCGTTTTCCTTTGTCTTTTTCTTGAGAGAATCACCCTTACCCAACTCCTGCACTCTGCTCTGTTCTTGCTCCTCCTGCTTTACCCTTTTATTTTATTGCTCCACCAACCTGTCTTTATTGCTTTAGCTTTCTCTCTCTTACTTTCTCTCTCACCGATATTCGTCTCAGACTCTCGCCCTCTTCTTCTTCTTCAATTTACTCGACCTGCCATTAGCAAAAACGACCTTACTGGTTTGTAAGGTTTAGTTTTTAATTGAAGGCGTTAAACCTCGGCCCCCAAGTCCGAAAGTTCTGGTGACAGTGACTGCGTGTATGCCCTAGTAGGACTCGCTCTTGACCTCGTTTCTGTCTTGCCATGTACCTGCCTAACAACTTAAGACGCAGACCCATCCATCTGGATCGTCCTTTTGTGCCTTCTTAAATAACTTCACTTACTTTCTCTTCTCCCACTTTTGAAACGAGAGAGACGAAGCGAGCGATAGAGATTTTCTGGTGACTGAATCTGTCACGGCGACCCTCACGAAACTCAATCGTCGTCGGAGCTTCTTTGCTCCGGGAATCTCGGCTGGCTAACCGCTTTGATACTGTAACGAAACTTTCGATGCTATGCTTTGAGTTTGGAGGTTAGTAGATCAATGCATGCTGTAACTCTCTTCCCCTATCCTTTCGCACGCTAAACTCCAAAGCTCAAAATCTATGCTTTGAAATTTTGTTATATTGCGATGCATTTCAAGCTGTTTTCGGTTTTCAGAGATTTTCATTTGTTTGTTCTTTGCTTCCACTAAGGTCCGTTTCATCTTCTCCAAATGTAGCCGTTTGAGAAAAAAAAAGTTTCGTCTTTTTCCTATCGTTCTTTCATTGTAATTTTGGGACATTATACAGTTACTTCCTGCGCTTTTTTTTTCCTCCTGACTGAGCGATTGAAGCTCAAAATCAGTGATTTATGTTGAACTTGCTTTCTTCTTAACATGGTTTCATATTATCTTTCAGTTTGATGAGGCTGCTCCTGTTGAAGATGCGGAATCTGGGTGAGGTGCTCATCTTGTTACTATTGGCTCCGGTTTTCGCGCGCGGTCTGAATCCCCCTCTGAACGATGATGTCTTGGGACTCATAGTGTTCAAGGCCGACATTCAAGATCTGAAGGGGAATCTTGCCTCATGGAATGAAGACGATGATTGTCCGTGTAACTGGGTCGGTGTGCAATGTAACCCGAGATCCAAGCGGGTCACTGAGCTCAACCTTGCCGGATTCTCCCTCTCCGGTCGTCTAGGCCGAGGCCTTGTTCAGCTACAGTTTCTGCGAAAGCTATCGCTCTCAGACAACAATCTCACCGGAAATGTAGGCCCTAACATTGCACGGATCAATAATCTCCGAGTGATCGATTTGGGGAACAACGGCTTTTCAGGGAGTTTACCTAACGATTTCTTCAACCAATGTGGGTCTTTGAGAGTGGTTTCTCTGGCCGGGAACAAATTTTCAGGGAAAATCCCTGACAGTTTAACCTCATGCGCTGTTCTCGCAGCACTTAACTTATCATCTAATCAGTTCTCTGGTTTATTACCTTCTGGAATTTGGTCCCTAAGTGGACTTCGCTCGCTTGATTTGTCGGATAATCTATTAGAGGGTAACATTCAGAAGGAGGTCGAAGGCTTGAATAATTTGCGAGCTATTAACTTGAGTAAGAACCGATTTTCTGGTCAGATTCCCGATGGAATCGGAAATTGTTTGCTCTTGCGCTCCATAGACCTCAGTGAGAATTCGTTTTCCGGCAACCTTCCAGACACCCTCCGGCAACTTTCTCTGTGTCATAATTTAAAGTTGCCGAAGAACTCATTCGTTGGCAAAGTTCCTGACTGGATACAAGAAATGAAAAGTCTAGAGACGGTGGATCTTTCGGCAAACACATTTTCGGGTCAGGTTCCTGATTCAGTCGGAAATCTCCCCTCGCTCAAGGTATTGAATTTTTCAAGTAATGGCTTTACTGGTAGTTTACCGGAGTCTCTGATTAATTGCCAGAGCTTAATGGTCTTAGATTTCAGTCATAATTCTATCTCCGGTGATTTCTCTACCTGGATTTCCAAAATGGGCTCACAAAATCTCTTGCTTTCAGAGAGCAAGCAGAGCAGAAGCCCTACTAGTTCGATATCTACTGTATCTGAGAAATCACTTCCAAATCTTCAAATCTTGGACCTATCTCACAATGCTTTCTCTGGTGTAATGGCGCCTGACATTGAGATTTTTGACAACCTGCAGCTCTTAAACTTGGCCGGAAATTCTCTCGCCGGCAATATTCCAAAATCCATCGGAGGTCTGACGGCCCTGGATACACTTGATTTGAGTGGGAATCGGCTAAATGGAAGTATTCCGGAGGAAATTTGTGAAGCCCCGGCCTTGAAGGTGCTGAAACTGGAGAAAAACTCTCTTGCAGGATCAATTCCTTTTTCAATTGGAAAGTGTTCTTCTCTAGTGACTTTGTAAGTTATCTTTGCTCTTTATCATACCAATTTCTCAGTTCTCCTTTCAAGTTCCTTTTGCTTTGATTATATTCAGCTCCATCGGTTGTTCTTCACTCTCATCTGCATTTAAATTCATGGGTTGGCTAATTATTCAATCGAACAGTTAACTTTATCGTTGTAATTTTGATTCTGTTTCCGTCTGATGGGAAATCCGAGTTGATATTTCTACAAATCATTGGATTTGATTGTTCTTGTTTAGTTGATGTTTCCACTCTATTCAATTGTGCAGAATCTTATCGGAGAACAAATTATCTGGCCAGATTCCTGCATTGATGGCTAACCTTACTGATCTTCAAAGTGTGGACTTGTCTTTCAACCTCCTCAATGGAACTCTCCCTAAGCAGCTCTCTAATCTTCCCAACCTACTCTTGTTCAATATTTCGCACAACGACATCCATGGTGAACTGCCTGCCGGAGGATTTTTCAACACCATATCCCCTTCCTCTGTCTCCGGCAATCCATCTCTCTGTGGCTCTGTTGTTAAGAAATCTTGCCCTGCAGTTCTTCCCAAACCCATTGTTCTTAACCCCAACTCATCCTCCGACTCCACTGCAACTACTCTCCCTTCGGGTCTTGCTAACAAGAAAATCATCCTCAGCATATCAACTCTCATCGCCATTGGAGCAGCTGCTTTGATTGTGATTGGCGTAATAGCAATCACGGTGCTTAATATCCGAGTTCGATCATCCATTTCTCGTTCTGCAGCAGCCCTCTCTTTTTCTGCCGGAGATGACTTTAGTCACTCTCCCACCACTGACGCCAATTCTGGCAAGCTTGTCATGTTTTCTGGCGACTCGGACTTCAGTGCTGGGGCTCATGCATTGCTCAATAAAGATTGTGAGCTTGGGAGGGGTGGATTTGGAACAGTCTACAAGACCCTTCTTCGGAATGGGCATTCAGTTGCGATCAAGAAGCTCACTGTCTCCAGTCTCGTCAAGTCCCAAGACGACTTCAAAAGGGAAGTTAAGAAGTTGGGGAAAGTCCAGCACCGGAATATCATCACCCTTCATGGTTATTACTGGACTCCGTCACTGCAGCTCCTCATCTCTGAATTTGTTGCAGGAGGAAGTTTGTATTCGCACCTCCATGAAGCAACGGATGGAAACTTCCTCTCGTGGAATGAGAGGTTCAACATTATACTCGGGACAGCCAAAAGCATGGCGTACTTACACCAAGTGAACATTATCCACTACAATATCAAGGCAAGCAACATCTTGATCGACAGCTCCGGCGAACCAAAGATTGGAGATTTCGGCCTGGCAAAGCTGTTGCCGATGCTAGACCGGTACCTTTTGAGCAGCAAGATTCAGAGTGCACTTGGCTATATGGCCCCTGAATTTGCATGTAAAACGGTGAAAATAACAGAAAAATGTGATGTTTATGGGTTTGGGGTTTTGGTCTTGGAAGTGGTCACCGGAAAAAGACCTGTCGAGTACATGGAAGATGATGTGGTTGTTCTTTGTGACATGGTGAGAGGAGCATTGGAGGAAGGCAAGGTGGAAGAATGCGTCGACCGGAGGCTCTTGGGGAACTTTCCGGCCGAGGAAGCAATTCCAATCATGAAATTAGGCTTGATCTGTACTTCTCAAGTGCCGTCAAACCGGCCAGACATGGGGGAGGTAGTAAATATATTGGAGCTGGTACGATGCCCGTCAGAAGGCATTGAGGAATCAGGATGAATCTAACTACTATTCTAGTTGATGAATTCCACAACAGTTATTCGGAGAAGAAGAATCCGGTCTATTTCATCTGATCATTAGAAGAATCAAATTGCTCGAAGATTTTTATGTTCCATTTCCCTGTCAATTTCTAACTTTTTCGTAGGTTAATATGTATCGCCGGATTCCTTTTCACCGGATTCCAACTTGGGTTGTTTTTGGATAATGTTTAGCAATCTTCCCACTCTTTAAATTTGTTCATTGAACTAAACTAACTTCTCACAGCTTGATAATCGGACTGTTACCCTCCTACAACAGCTCATGTCTTTCAAAATTTTCAGACAGCAATGGAGTAAAATCCGAACTGTCTTGCCCAAAAACAGCCATGTGCTTCCAATGATGGCAAGTTTGAACATTGGGGGGAAGTGCAGTTGGGCCAGTCAAAATGTAGTTGAAGAGGACGAAAGGCTCGAAAGATTCTCAACGCCAACCTCAAAGCAGAACAGTACAAAGTAATGAATAATAAAACGAAGGGGTGTAGACAAGAAGCACGATGGGAAGAGAGAAAGCGTGATTTGAGAACGTGACGTTGACGATGGGTGGGAAATACAAGCATTCTGTCTGATAAGTCTACGAGCAAAATCAATTAATCAAATGGCTTAAAAGAATCTGCCATGAACAGGAGGAGTAATCGAGGAAGAACAGAACTTCGCAGACGTGTTCATTTGGGCTTCTGACGGAGACGAGTAGCTATATAATTTAAGACGGTCGCTGAGCTTTTAAAGGGAGGGATACGTCGACGGATGGCTATCAACGGCGACGAAGCAGGACCTCATTTTTCTCTATGGATTCTGCCTACTCCCTGGGTTAGTGACAAAGACTGATCCTTTTCATTTTCATTTTTTTAAAAATCATTCATATTTCGTAGATTAAAAAAATGTTACTATTAAATTAATTTCGTTAATAAATTAACCCTTCTGTTGATCGACGTAGACTAGGCTTCCGTGAATTCCTCAATGCTTTTGCCGCGGGTATCTATGGTCAAAACTACTATCAAGACGGGGAGTTCACCGTGCCGACACCTACAAGGATGTCCGAAACTAAATTTGTGGAACCCGGGAAACAAGTTTAGACACCTAAAGCGGGCGTATGGAGAAATCCGCAAAAACCAAAACCGTTAGATCAAATTTTAATGAAAAATTAAACGAGAAGTGCGAGTTTATTAAAAGAGCATGGTTTAAGGATAGTATGTCATTCCAATTATTTCTAAAACTTCGTCCTTGAACACAGAAACTTTGAGTAAACAAGGCGGTTGGAAAAGTTCAAACTTCAGACAAATAAGAGACCAAGTGGTAAATACAGCTCAAAAGTGTTGGATTTTCCGGAATCCAAAGTATGGGTAATTTTTCTTTAATCATGTCAGTTGCAGGATTAATTGTTTAATTACCAGAGTAAAATACATTAAAGCAAATGCTTTATTTTAAAAGCTGTTTTATTCGTTGCTGCAAATGCTTTATTTGAACTTTCTTCTAGTTTCTTCCATTGCTTAATCACAGTGATTAGTTCATAATAGAAGTCTGGCTTATACCACTCACAGTCGCCGCGATAATGTTATAAAATTACGAACAAAAAATAATATTCACGATATAAAGACAAAAATATAACTTTTAGTTACTCTAAAAGAAACTTATATTGCAAGTTTATCGGTTTCGGACCCAAATAAATTCGGGTCACCAAACTCTAACAGGAGCAAATGATTGATGCGAAAAAAACTCGGAAATTTTTACTGACATGATCGTAGACGAAGGAAGAAGACAAACAAATTTAAAAGCAAGAGACTGGTTGCGAATTCAGAATCCAACCATCAATTACATTGGCTCACAATGCCTGTTAACTCAAACTACAATTGGATCAGTGTTCTAAATTCTAATCATCAGTTCTACAAACATTTCTTCTTCTTTTTTTTTTTTTTTCAGAAAAGGGTCTTGAAATGGAGACTGCCTCCGGTCCTATTTTGTTACAGAATCAATGACTAATTAAAGTTTTACAATACAATGCTCATAGAATATTCATATCTTACCTTTTGATTGCACAAGGACAATACAATTTGAAGGGAGACGAGGCAATGTCGAATATAATCCTGCTGTGTTCGAAGGGAGGGAGGGGAGTTGGGTTAAGATCAAAAACAGAAAGTGTTCTCCATCAGAAAGTTGCATGTTGAATATATGGAAGCTGCTGCGGCCCCCACGGCTAGTTCTCTCTCTGATCTAGTCATTTTCCAAGCTCTGCAAATGAGGCGAAAAGACGACTCATAAAACTTCAAAACTTTCATCTTCGTTTCCATCTCGATACTGTATTTTCCTATGGAAGAAACAAAATATATCTGGACGTGGATCAAGATATTTACCTCGAGTCGTTTTCTGCTCTGCCCAAAAGCTGAAAACCATGATCTGCACCTAATTGTGCATCTTGCAGACCCTCGACACAGAGCGATTGCATTTCTTTTACATGGTTCAACCAACTTTCCTGAAGTTATATCAAGGATTTCATTAAAAAGATGAACTTTAGAGCTACCAAGTCAAAAAGCATATTATATGAAATGTAAGGAGGCTTTACTCATAGAAAGAGAGCAAAAACTCAAGCCGGTTAGACGAATCTCTTTCATACTTACAAGTTGTTTCTCTTCTTCAGTTAGTGCTTTATTCATCTGATCAAACAATGTAGTCCATCTTGTTTGATGCAACTTTGCTGTTGCACTATCTGAAATTCCGTCAGAGGAATCTTCTAAAGAACAAGAACTGTTGTCCTGGGTTGCTGAAAGTTCTTTTGCTATTAGAAATGGAAGTTCTACCGTAATTACAGCTTGAACTCTCTTCTTACTTCTTTTCAATGCTGCAAAACAAGAATATTGTACATAAAGATTAGAGAAAATCAGATAGTATACACTCGACAGCCAAGAATTATGCAGAGAAATTCAAGTAGCATTACCAGAAAGGCGACCTTTGATGTCTTGACGAAGTAGTTCCAACCATTGAGAAGCAACAGTAGCAGCTGCAAACAAAACTGGTTTTATGAGCTACCGATCTGAATCTATAAAACTACCAGAATAATAGATTGTAAGATTGATTAATCTAATGTCTCTCCAGATTATCAACTAGACTCTGGTGCACAAAAATAGTAATTTTAGATAATTCTCATCAAACAAAAGCAGAAAATACCAAATACCAAACGAGATGTGTGTATGTTTTATAAGTAAAAAAAAAAAAACTTACCTTTAACAGAGAGAGATGAAACACAAGTGAAGCTTTCTGAGCCTTCCTTAGACAGAGAACTGGAACTAATCGACACCTTACTTGCCAATGACAACTTTAATGCCAGTGCGTCTTCATCGCACGTTGAATTCGAGAGCGTAGCGAATTTTTTACTGCAGATTCCCTCTAATTCAACTGGCTCACTGTCACCTCCTTGACCCTCTAATATCAATGAAGGTACAGCCATTGGCATCATGTACTCTCTTGTCTCCCTTCTTCCTGAAAGTGTATCTGAAGGTTCATATCCATGAGAGCTAAGTGATGGAGCTTCTGCACAGTTTACAGTCTCAAGATCTTTCGAGGTACTAATGTCCTTTCTCATACTTTTCATACTGATATCGTTTTTATTTCCCACATTATTATTTTCGAGTTTTTCGGACTTGACCAAGGCCTCTATAATCGAATGAACTTGCTTTCTATTTCTGACATGGTTTATTATCCCAGGGTTCAAATCATTAAGCAATCCACTAGGTGCAGCAATCTTTGTAAACCTGTCGACTTGTTCTTTCTTTGCAAGCGCCAGCTGTCTCTTAAGCGCGTTATTTTTACTTTTCCTACCTCGTTTCGGCATTGGTATTCCTCCATGAGATGATGAAAGAAAACCATTTTGCTTAATCTCTTTCCAAAGTCTCAATGAATCTTTCTCTTCTAAAGGACCTGTTGAGCTCCCACACTCAGAGATGTCTCTAGATTTAGAATCATAATAATTTTTTGAGGAAGAACACTTAGGTTGTAGGGCTGCAGAGCTGGAAACATCTTCTGCATTAAGGTTCAGACCAATTCGAGTGGAGGAGACACAGTTTAAATCATTCTCGCCGAGAAAGGATGGTTTTGTTTTGTCTGAATTCTTAGCACATTCAAAATCCATTGGGGTTGCATTTTTGGCCACACATACTTCGGAATTAAGATCCGGCAGTCTATTTGTGGGATTAAGAACTAATGGGAATGTGTTCTTCCCTGAATTTACAGCCAGAGAACCATCTAAATCCAATGCTATCGGTCCCTCTGTTACTAGAGACATTTCTTCGATAGAACAACGATGAAGATTTTGGTCTTCATTATTTTTCAAATTTTTTAACTGATCCCTATTTATTTCTGCCACAGAAACGAAAAAATAAACCAATACGATCTCTAGAAATTATGTTCTCAAATAAATCAGACACACAAACAGCTACGGAAAGGTAAACAGCTCAGGACAAGAGACCAGACATCTTAGGAACACAGAGAAAAGGGTAAAAAGGAAAGCGAAAAGAGAATTTTCCAGTGTCATTCGAAGTGCAATTAAACAAGATTTGTCCAGCACGAGTTGAACAAAACTGAGCATGAAGAAGAAAACAAACATAACTTAAAACGTCCAGTTGAAAAATTACAGCAATCAAGCGGAAATTACCTTCTGAACGGCAAACTGACTCAAGATCTTTCATTTTAGCCCGCTTAGACCCAAAATTATGTCTTTCTCCCAATTCAACGTTGCTTCTCTTCTCGCCAGATGTCTTAAGCAACCCAAAACCAAAAATAATCATGAACCAAAGCCTAAAAAACAAAACAATAATTCCAAAGAACAGGAAAAAAAATTGCGAACCTGAGAGTCCGATTTATGTCTAGACGGCGACGGGATTGAAACGCTTCCCATATCAAATCCACCCGCCATTTTATCTGAATTCAATCAGAATTGAAAATAAGGCCTAACCCACGACCGAAACCGAATCAATATGTGATTTGCAGATGGGTTTTACATTTGAAAGGGACAAGCTTAAGAATTTAGAAGGCACTGTTTGTCATTTTGTACACGAGGGTCAATGGATGGGAGATGAAGAAGAAGTTTGGATGAGAAGGGAAGAAAAATGGAGGTAAGAGTGACTCAGATCTGGGGTTCCCTCTTTTTGGATTAGAGTAGAAAATTTAATACGATTGTATAAGTTTGAATTGGCGAACACCAAGAAAGACAGCGCGCTTTTGGTATCGTTGTGGGTGGCGCGGGCGAACTTAGAGAGAAAGGGTTTTGAGGAGGTAAGATTTCAAATTCAAACAGGACGGAGAGGCATTTGGGCCAAACACAGCCAAAGCCCCCTCTCGTTCTTGTCGCTACTGACAACTTCTTCCCCTTCATAACTACTACTTCTAAAGTTGGTAACTTGATTTTGTCTTTTAGTTTAGTCCTAATTAAAATAACACTACAAGATATTGATGGGATTAAGCAAAAACGTAGCCTTTGAAATCATCATCAACGAGTGACCAATTCTGCACGTCCAACCTCTGTCGGAGGCCGCCAGTAAGTTGTCGTTGGGTCTGAATAAGGTTTTGTGGCTGATTGTGTTTTGAAGTGTAAAAACTTTACGGTGGTGTTTGATCTTCTTCCACCGTAAAAAACTTGCAAAGCCTGGTTCGCAGTTCGAAGTTGAAGGGCGGCACAAAGGAATCTGCCTCATCGGCCAAATCTGGGTGGTGAAGCTGAAGCATTAGCCTAACGGTCAGATACGAATCAAGAACAAATTGCCATTAATCAAAATGATCTCGAAAAAAAGGGTATCTCCAGATGCGTTTTCTGCTAAGCTAAAAAGCCTGAAACCGATGGCCACGATTGAGTTTAAAGTGTAAAACTTTAAAAATTGTCGATTAAATTAAGTGCGAACTGAGCTCCCATGATTTTGACTGCAGAAGCCAACAGAATTTGAGCCGAGGCTTGGCCGTCTCTGTGAAATTCTTCATCTTTACCAAACGAAGTGACAACACCACCATCCTAAGCCTGCTCGTCTTCAACAGATAACACGCCGGCCCTCCGCAGTCCACCCCTCTTCCCTATACAACTATTCTCCCTGATTACGTTACTCCGTCGTCCTTCTCCACCTCTTCTTCTGAGTCTTCAATCTGTTTCACGAACATAATTCCCTCCGGCAGCTGAGCCTCTCCGCTTTCCCAGCTTCGGCTTACGATTGCCCAATCCTCGTCATCCGCCTTCTCCGTTTCCAGCGTCGTCTATTCACCGTCGTTGGATGAGCATACGTTAACGAAGAGCGGCGCGTCGTGAAGATTCTTTACGATATCGATCAGACTCTTTCATCCATCGGTTCAGCTTCTCCCGTCTCACCATACCCTTTGCACGCTCGCGGCGCGGCTCCACCTCCGTCTTAGCAGTCGAGATTCTTGCTTCACCGCCTACCCGGCTCCCTCCTTTCAAAATCTTGAAAGAACTCGGCCGTGAAATCTGAACGCAAGAGTTGGGAAGATTCGGAAGCGCACGAATCGAAGCATTGTCACTAGTTCCACGACGGACACCGGAACGCGCCATCAACGCAGCGACAACAACAAAAAAAAAAAACCGTCTTGGTGAAGACTTCGAGGCGCCGCGGTGTGCGGCGGGGATCCGTCGATCACTAGCCGGCTTTTGGATAATTATAAAGGTAAAAACCAATTTGAACCAAGATCAAACAGTTAACTTGAAAAACTCTACCTTCAAAATCTTAATAATAAAAATCTTAAATTATCTAAAATATAACAAATTAGAATGGAGAGCAATTCCTGGACCGAGACCTTCCATTCTCACGACATCCAAAAATGAAGGCCAGAAACATGATCGTTTTGAGATAGAAACTTTCCATTTCAAAACACCCCTAAAATTAAGGAGGCAAAAAATGAGGGGTCATTCTCGAGTAAAGACTCCTTGTTTTCTAGCACCCCTTGAAATGGAGGGGGGTAAATAATGGAGTCGTTCTAGAGATAGAACGTCTCATTCTCACGGTATCCACAAATTATGACTAAGAACGAGGGTTGTTTTTAGGGCAAGGACTTCTCGTCCAAAGTATCTCTAAAATTAAGGAGGTAGGAAATAAAAGATCATTCTGAAGTAAGGACGTTTCTTTTCCTAAGCATCTCCTAAAATGGAGAAGTAAGAAATTAGGTGTAGTTCCAAAGTAAGGATCATTGTTCTCAGCATAAATTCAAAAATGGGAGAGAGAGCGAGAGGTAATTAGCCTTCACCTGGCACCAAAATTTTTTAGTTGGATTCAAATTAATCCACTATTTTTTGGCGTTACAAAATATTTTGAGAAAAGTTCAATTAAGATCATTTGTCATTTGGTCTTTAATTTTTTTTTTTTTTTTCTAATCAGACCCTATCGTATACGTCGTTTTCAATTCAAACTCTGCCGTTTAATTTTTTGTTAAATCGGTCATGTGCAGAGCACATGATTTTTTTTTTATATTTAAAAATTTTAAAAATTACAAAGTTATAAATTAATTTTAAAAAAATAACAAACGATATTCAATTAACTTGAAATTTTTACCACATATTTACTACATTATGAGAAGATAATATAAATACTTTCGTCATTTTCTAATACTTGCATGATTTATTATAATTATTTTATAAACTAATTAACTAAAATTGTAATAAATCGTACAAGTGTTATAAAATTTTCAAATTATCTTTTTATAATATGTTAAATATGTGATAAAAATTTTAAGTAAATTGAATATCGTTATTTGCCGTGAACAAGTGAAAGGACGATCGTTTCAATTGGACCTACTGTCTTCTCACGATAAATGATAAATTAATTTTTTAAAAAAATAATAAACTATATTAAATTTATTTAAAAAATTTTCAAATATTCAGCACATTATAATAAGATAATTTGAAAATTATCATGATTTTCTAACATATGTACGATTTATTATAATTTTAGTTAATTAGTTTATAAAATAATTATAATAAATCATACTAATAGTAGAAAATGAGAAAAATTTTCATATTATTTTCGTATAAAGTGATAAAAATTTTAAATAAATTAAATATCATTTATTTTTTTAAAAAATTAATTTAGAATTTTAGAATCTTTAAATATAAAAAAAAGATTAATTTAAAAGAAATTAAATCACAAATTGTTAACGGTTATACGATTAAATGTGATTGAATAAAAAAATAACAAATAACATGTGTGAATTGAACTTTAATAGCCTGAGGGGTGGGCTCCACTGAGGCTTTCAATTGTGACCCTCACGGCAAACACGCACTTTCTTCTACTGTACATGGATCGCATCCAATCATATCAATTATTTTCATCCACGTCATCACCAGCCATATTACACATCAGCTTTACTCTCCCTCGCCACCTATTGGAACCTGCTTAGTCAACTAAAATCTCAGACTAAACCTTATTTATTTAACACACATTTAATAGACGATAATCAAAGTTTTAAATCTTCAAGAAGCAATCTCTTTAATATCAATTAACTAGGTAATTAGTCTATTAATTATCATGTAATGGAAATTACTACAAGACCATCGGGATCCCCTCATCTCGTGATTTTGGAAATGTAAATTGTATGTATATATACAAGGGTAGTTTTGGAAATACAAAGTGGAAAATTTTAACGAATAAAGAATAGAAAGGTCAAGGAGAGGAGCTCTCAGGGGATTTCGTCGGCGTTATCTGCTCTTCCGGGGTGGCGAATGGCCGGTTCGGATTCTGCAGCGTCGGAATTGGTTGGTTGTTTGAGCAATGACTGGCGGCAAGTTGGGCAGGATGAGTGCGAGCCGAGCCATGTGTCTATGCACCTCACGTGAAACCCGTGTCTGCATTGTGGTAGCACTTTCACTCTCTCACCTTCCCTGAAGTCTCCCAAGCAGATCGGGCAATCCGTCGCCGGAATACTCAACCCTGACCTGTATACAGCTACTGGAATTTGACGCAGTTCGCTCTTTTTCAGCCCCGTTGCTGCTAGACGGGCTGCTGTCTGTTCCGCCGTCTCGAAGGCTAACCTACGGCTGCATCGCAGTGCGCAGCGTACGATTGAGTTAAGCCCTAGGGCACAAATCAGTGCACAGAGCAGGGCTGCTAGGATTATCACCATGTTCGTATCGAAATTCGCTTCGCTGCTGTATGAACTCCGCATCCTGCTTCCATTGGAAGGCGGATTGTAGATTGAATCCGTGTCCAGGAGTAGCCGATGTGGACGATGAAGGTGATCGGCCACCATTACTGCTAGAAATAGAAACTTCACATAAACTATATTAATACCAACAAAAAGTTTTGGATTTCGAACCAGCTGTTTTTCCAAACCTATTTTATAATTCAAATAAGCCAGAAAACGCTTTCGTCCTTGGATTTTTAGCAGAGAATCGGACCACAAAAGAGAGTGAAAGAAGGAAATTCATCTTCCGCTTGAGCTGAACAAAGCAGAAGTCTCCTCTCGCTAGTTCCACCGTAGCTTGCAATCCACCCCTTGTCTTAGTTGAATCGACAGTCTAGTGAGAAAATGCTGTCTTTAAACAAGTTCGAAGCCCAGATTTTGTCGGCAGTGATGCTTGAATATGAAAAAGCTAAAAAAAAATAAAGCTACGAAAAGCATAAGCACATGGCTGGTTTCTTCGTGCCCTTCTTCATCAGTATCAAACAATTGAGAGAGTGCGACAGAGGGAGAGGGTTCTGTCTGGGCAAGATTCCAACTAGGTAAGGACTTTCGAGCAATAGCATAAACATCTATTAGTTTTTATCATGATAAAGGCAGCGTTGGGAAATACAAGCAACTTTGATGATCACTTACTTCCATTTATATCGACCTCCACAAAAGTCCTAAATTTCCTCAGTTTCTCAGACTTGCCACCACAACAGCCAGATAAGAATCAGAAAGTTGATGGCATTTAACAAAGCCGTGGGAGAGAAATTATTAGGTAGAAGACGGGAAAGAAAAAGGGGAAGGCAAAATTGTGATTCTGAGATATTTGACGAGGGGGATACTTCTGCTGTGGCGTACTAATCAGGACATCGAAGAGGGTCACTGTGGTGTCTTTCAATTCTTTGGTGGAAGTGACAGGCATCAACAGAATTGACAAAAGCTTCAGAATGAAACAGAAGAACATATAATTTTCTTAATGGTATCTGATCCTATCTAATCATGATTTGTTGTTAAATTAAAGCTATTATTCTTTGAAGCATGTCTTTGTTACTGTCCTTTCATCAAAATGCTCGAGCAAACAGATTCCTTTGATTTTAGGTTCCGGCTATGGAGTTTTGTGATGAACAGTTTTGCGAGGCCAGTGAAAGAAAAGAGTGACACATGGATATGGTGTCAGGTGGGTGAATTAGGCAGGGCAGGTCTGTCGTGGCTACCAACCCTGATGGAAAAGATAAGTTTCACATTTTTCAGCTCTAATTTTCTTACAGGTGGGATAACTCTAGATCCTCCACGTTCACTTGAGATTTTTCTCCACCTGTATTGACTAACTCCGTTAAAGTTCTATCAGAATCATGTGTTACTGCTGCTCCTTAATGACACCCATGAAAGCTTAGCCAAAAAGAGGGATATTTCCAGCAATGTCTTTAGTGAGCTCTTTCGTGGAATTTTAGACTCGAGGCTGTCCCCTCCGCCTAATTTCTGCACCCACAGGCTACAACTGTGAACTGTGACACGCTATGGGAAACATTAAAATAAATTAGAATTGCTTCATCATCCTCTACAGTTTCACCATGATATATATTCTAAGTTCTCATTAGTCTAAATTGCATACAGGCAAGGAGTTTATATTAGTTCTTTGTGGTCAAGCCTTATCAAGCCAGCATTATTAGACAATACCACTGTTGGGAGAGAGTTGCCAGGAACAGTTAGGAAGATCATAATATTATCTGAACCCATGGTTAGAAGCTAAAGTAGTTGCACCATGTTTGGTTTAGACCTCGGGAGATATTTTAACTTTACCTAAAAGCAACTCGACTGCTGGCTACTAGCCATTATTTTACTAAATCCAGTCCAAATATTTGTCGAATACACTAACAATAGAAGTGCAGCAACTTTCATCATTTTGTTTTAAATTGCTTACTGTGACAGTCTGCTATGTGAAGGTAATGAAACTTCAGTATAATAGTGCAGTCCATACCAGAGGAAATGAAAAATTCTATATCATTTTTGTGAGTGAAAAACATAAGTAAAATTTCTCTCTCTATTTAGTACGACACGTTTTTTGCTAACTATAATAATAAATTCATACAGATTTCAGGATAAAACAAATAATATTATACTTGTAATATCGAAATCATAGATTGATATATTAATTTATTTCCTTTCTTAACTTTCTTTCTGGTGTAGCATTTGAACCGGCAATGAATTGTGTTGGTACTTCGGATGAAAGAACAAGAAAACAAGTAGAACTGTGGAAGGGAACAAATGATTCAATTTCCGTTATGATGGTATCTATAACCAGATGCTATAGTTTACTTCTTTAATGCACCAGTTGGCTGCAGAAAGGCGGACCTATATTTGCACAAGCCTTGCTATTGGGCGACACATATCTTGTCAACAGCTTCGCAGATGCAGAAGTTAAAGACACCAAACGCAGGTAAAAGTGTCCAACTTACAAGGGAAAGTTCATTGGTGGACTACACGTTCCTCCACTTCCATTAAACTGCACATGGTAGGGTCTGCAAATCAGGTGGGAGCTAGAATTTGGCTCTAACTTGGACTGTGCAGTGTCGTAAGTCATTGGGTTTTGGATAAATCTCACGTGCTCTTTTTTGTTGATCTCTTTTCGAGTTTGATCAGACTTGTCCCTACCTATGAATGAACTCTTGCCATTTCTTATGGATAACGTGAGCTTTTAACCTTAAACGTGTTTGGGTTCTATGTTTGTGGACCTTTGCAGATGCTCGGGATGTTGTTTCAATCCCAAACTGCATCTGTCGGAAGAAACACACGTGGTTCCCCATGGGATGTTTCGCAATCAACTCTGCGTTACTTTGGCAACATCCACATTTCTACCAATTACTCTCCTGTTGTACTATTCGGGTGGGTAGAGATCAAAATATCAGAATCAAAGTCTAATTAGAAATGTAATTGACGAGAACATCGACCTCTCTAAGTGTCATTGCAATGACAATTCTTGTGACGGTGAGATCAAAATCTCAAATTCTTTGCCGTATAATCTTGAAACTTACTGTATAAGTAAGAATTTATCTCCAATTAATACAAAACATTTCAAAGTAAAAGTCGATAATAACGTCACGTAGGTTTCAGTTCAAAGTGGATAATGTTGTACATTTTAATGTTCGGTGCTTGTGGTTTTGTTGTGCTTGGACGTAGAGCTTAGTTTTATGTTTTTCCTTTCTTCGACGTGGTTGATGCTAAAATAAGATTTTGGTGTCTTAATTTGAAGACAAAAATGCAAAGTCAAATTAATTAATTTATAGTTTCTTCCACGTCCTAATATATATTATTATCCAAGACTCGTCTATCTCTTCTCTCAACTCTCATTTGACAATTAAATCTTCAACGGAAAAAGGAAAGAAAATGTACAACAAATTTGGCTCTTTCGCCGAAATTAGATCAAGTCATCGTCGTCCTCATTTTCTATACAGAATAAATCTACGAAGAAAAAAACAGAGGAGTTGATCAAATGGCTAAAAGACAAGAACAGATCGTGAATACGACGATCAGAGAGGCCGTTTGATTTTCCTAATTCAGCTGATCCATTGAAATTTTCAGAAAACCAAACGTAAATTAAAATATCAGATCTCTTGAATCTATATTTTGGTTGGAACTCCATTAATGGTGGTTTGCAGAAGACAAAAGAAAGCTTCGAAGCGACCCACGAGAGTAAGCATCAAACAGTACATTTAGAACAGCCGAATGGCGTTGGATTAAGTCGAGAATTTGATCAAGATTAGGCTGATTATGCAAGAACATTGATACATTCAAGGGACCATCAAAGAAGGGAGAGTTGCATGTGCAGATAACCTGCGACTGAATCGGCCAATTTCTATCTGCAACAACATCAGGATTGTTGTTTTTTCAACTACCATTTATTAAAACCCAGAAATTGCGAAACCTGACCTTTCAAACTTTAACCAATCATCGTGATTTAACGAGGAATATTTTAGATCTATGGCTACCGACAGCCTGAGAAAGGGCAGAGGATTTCATCATTTTTTATAAAAAAGAAAAGAGCTCGGAGGTGGGTTTGTTCTCGAGCATGTCAGGCTCGAACAGATTCGAGATCTCTCCAGAAAATGACAGGAATTGAACCAAAAGACGAACGCTCTGTTTTTAACCCATTCTTCTCTGTGTTTCTCTCTTTATGAAATGAAGAAACTGGGCGGCTTTTTTATAATATTGTGCATCAATCAGAAGAAAAAGGAGTAATTTGAAGACAAAAATCTGTCCAATCCCCTCTCTGTCTTATTTCTTCTGCAACTATACTCAAATTTCGCAGCAGTACACGGACATATCTCTCTCTCTTTCTTTCTCGTAGAAAACAGAGTATTAAAATCTGTGCATTCATCGTTGTTTAGATGTTTTTTTAGTTGTTTTTCTCGTTGTCTGAATTAGGATTCAATAAAAAAGACAGGGAATAGAACAGGGGCGAGGGTGGGAGAGGCGATAGATAGACTCGGCAGTCTGAGGAATGGCCGCCACCGCCCTCGAGATGCTGACAGATTTCCGTAAATTAAGGCCAAAATAGATAAAAATACAAGACAATCGCACGTACGAGGCAATATTTTACGGGAATGGTGAAGAACTAACCAAATGACGTTTGAGGAAAGCGAATGGGAAATGCATGTGCAGATGCAGCCAACGTGCTAAGCAGTTGGTAGTTTAATTGGAACATTTCCATGTGGATTTTGATCTCATCTTACGAACCAACCTCAATTTGTCAAGTATGATCGCGTCGTATTTTGATTTCATTAATGTTTTTGTCACTTTCTCTTTCTTAACTGGTCTTATACAGCCCCCTGCAACTGCCTTATTGCCTATATAACCAAGCCAAGCTTTCCTTCTTCAAGCACTAACTCCTAAGTACTCAGTCTCTCTCTTCTCTTCTCTCTCTACACACAATGGCGGTGGCTGCATTGCCTGCTCTGTGCATTATGCTCCTGGCCTTCCACCTTAGCTTTGGTAGCAGTTATGGACAGTGGGAGAGCGGCCATGCCACATTCTATGGCGGTGGAGATGCATCTGGCACGATGGGTAAGTCTCGGATTTTCGAAAACCAATTTTGAATGAGTCATTTTTGATAGTGGAAAGGATCGTTTGATGAGACGGAAATTTGTTGGATGGCGTTGCAGGGGGAGCTTGTGGGTATGGGAACTTGCATAGCCAAGGGTACGGGACCAACACTGCCGCGTTGAGCACCGCCTTGTTCAACAGCGGGCTGAGCTGTGGGAGCTGCTACGAACTCACTTGCAGTGACGATCCAAAATGGTGCCTACCTGGCTCGATCGTCGTCACTGCTACTAACTTTTGCCCGCCAAACTATGCTTTGTCCAACGACGATGGTGGCTGGTGCAATCCTCCCCTCCAACACTTCGACTTGGCCGAGCCTGCTTTCCTCCAAATTGCGCAGTATCGAGCTGGAATCGTTCCTGTATCCTTCAGAAGGTAAAGAACAAAAATAACATACATTCTCATGAAATCGACTGGACTAAAATAGCAGTTTTTGTTTCTATCGAAACAGGGTCCCCTGCAACAAGAAAGGTGGAGTAAGGTTCACCATTAATGGACATTCTTACTTCATCTTAGTTCTGGTGACAAACGTCGGAGGTGCAGGAGACATTCGTTCAGTCTCGATCAAGGGATCAAGCACAGGGTGGCAGCCAATGTCGAGGAACTGGGGGCAGAACTGGCAGAGCAACTCTCTGCTCAACGGTCAGAGCCTCTCTTTCCAAGTCACCACGAGCGATGGCCACTCTATCACTAGCTACGATGTTGCCCCGGCTGGTTGGCAGTTCGGCCAAACTTTTGAGGGAAGCCAATTCTAGAAATACCCTCTCACCTTCCTCTAGAGATAAAGCAGTGAAATTTGTGTGAGGGTGTGGAAGAGGTTCAAAACAGAGCTGTAAGATCTCGGCCAGACTCTTATTGTGGCTGTTTATTGCTGTGGTGGTCGATTGGCACCCGCTGGGTCTTATATAACAGACATATACATTAATATTTATTGCGTAATTGTAAGTCATAGCTACCATAGATAGACCTTTCCTTTGACAGATTTAGTCCCTAACTTGTGGACTGAACTGCAGTTGGGATGATATGTATGAGATTTTACACTATCGATTGCTAGTAACTTGTCTTTTGCAACATCCAGTCATAGACCATGGCCAAAACTGGGATTTTACTGCACAGACTTACACAAAAGACAGTCCAGTCCAACTATACTATGTAAATCAAACAACAATACAAACAAAAGAATATTAGAAACACGAAAAGCCTTTTTGAGAACAAATTATGAACATATGATAATATTCCCTGTCAATATCGAAATACAGCTATTAGTTTTACAACTCTATTTACATGAATTTAGCAAAAAAACAAAATCATAAACGAGATTTGTAACGCAGGCATGTCGGCTCGACTCGTAAGAATTTAGGTTAGGAAACTCCAACACCAGAATTCACGCACTTCCTAGTTTCCAGCCCAAACTATTAAAGTTTTCTGCTGTAAACAAGCCAAAGGCCCCAGAAAAGAACTGAAAGAAGAAGTTATACCTGATATGGAGAAGCATCTCTCCTTCTGAAAGAGATGATCAAAGGTAAGGAGAACATCACAGTCCACCATCAAGAGTAGGAAATTACAAAAGGAATCTCATTCTGCAAACAAATGGATTAAATTTGTATGCATTTAGAGGAACAGTTCTGAATTGTGCAAGTTATTTTGCATAGCTAGTTTCACAGGATATAAAAAAAATGCCAACTTTGAGGCACATCCATAAAAGGACACGAAAATAACAGGTTGACCAACCAGCAGAAACACACTAAAAAACTTGCATATCTGCTTCATTTGAATTTAAAACCATCATATTTATATTACAAGTTGAACTGCTTTAAGACCACTGTAAACAAAACTGGGCAGATGGAATATTAGCCGAAATTGGATTGACCGAGAAAGGTTGATTACAGAAAAACAGGGATCAAACTGCATATTACATGTCGAAGACTGGTCAGAAATATTTTGTAGAATCAATGTGACTCATGATTCCTTTTCGATCGGTAGGTTGTGGTGGAGTCTGGTGAAAAAATTCTCATCCATGATTTTGTAGTGCTTTGAAAATTGGTGGCGGATCATTCCACCATACCTATCCACCCGTGCTTTGTATTTACTGTATATGGCCGGAACTGTAATTGAAATTATCGTTCCTGTCACCAGATTAAATGCAACTCAAAAGAATAACAACATAGAAATAGTTGGGAACAACTAAGCAAAATGATTTTTCAAAACGTGATAGGATAAATTACAATTTAAACTCTTAACTTATAGGAAAAAGTGAATATATGAATATCTCAACAGAGTTGGAAATCATCAGAGACAAGATCGACATAATTCGAAATCGGGTAAGAAATCGCCAAATGGATAAAAAATCAGGTTAATAAACCTTATTATATGGAAACATAATATAATAGTATAAAATTTCATATATAAATTGATGAAAAAGTCTAAACTGATAACAATTGAAATGTAAAGGTTCCATTTGTTAAAAAAAAAAAAGATTGATATCTTATATGCGAATGATCTCAAACAACGATAAATTTTAATTGCACTTTATCCTAAGTAATAAAACTATAATGATATGAAAAAGAATGGCGGTAATACCAATATATGCCATAGTGAAGAATGAGAGGAAGCTTCCAGTAACAGACAACAGCCACAAGCAAGCCACAACCTGCAATAAATTGCCAAAATCATTCTTTTGATTTAGGCAATAATTAGTCATAAACAATTAATCGATATTAACCTTGAAAAAGAGAGTAAAATCTTTGCCAAGAGTGATATCATGAGCCATAAAGAGAACATTATTGATCTTGACCCGAAACGATGCAGCAGCATTGTTGACCATTTCCTCCGACAATACTAACTCTTGTAATGTTTGTGGCGGTCTGCAAATGCAAAAGGGCAAAATGTGAAGGAAAAGAACTAAGAAAACTGTTCCAATCTTGAAATAACAAGGATGAATACTAGAACGCTAAAAGCAAGAATGAACTTACTTATTTCTAAAAACAGCATATTTTGCATGGATAAATAATAGAACAACCAAAACAAGGAGGACGTCAGAACAAACTGTCAAGAACGGCAACCCAGAGTGCTCGAATAGAAGCCATGCAATTGTAGCTACGATTATCACACTAAAAGAAATGTGGCGCCTCTTCCAAAGTAAAATGTCAGCAGCTAATAAGAAGAAAAATTAGTAAGTGGAAGTGACGAGAATTTTTGTTTTAAAAAGTGCATATCAAGAGATGGTGGTGATCATAGGTGAAGAACTAATAGATTCTGTTGAGAATATATTAAGAGGGTAATCTAGATATTAATACTAGGATTAGTTTGTTATAAATAGAGAAGAAGAGGAGTGAGTTGTAACTATTGAACTTTGTCTAAGAAAATACTATCTAGAGTAGTCCTTATTTCAGAACAAGTCGCTCGTGGTATTTTCTAGTCCGGTGTTTTGCCTAACTGTGCTTTTCTTTTTCAGTTTTGTGTGTTCTTTTTGTTGTTTTAATTCGATGGAGTCGCTATATGCTCCGTCAAGTTCCTTGCAAGAATAGTCACTAAGATGGAAAATTGACAGCAGAATCAATTGATTCACAAAAACTAAGAGGCATTTGAGAGGTTTCCAACTCTCCCAAAACCCTGGATTACAAGAGCATAATCTTAATTCCTCCTAAACACCATTCCAATACCAGCATTGCCCTCAAAATAAATGACCTTATTCCATAATAATTCAACTAATTAACTAGTTAATCATAATTAATTAGTAAAGAACTTCAATAGTTTCTCCCTGTTAGGCTGCTTCTTGCTCATGGAATAAGTGAGTGTAATTGGAGGGGTCTATCAAGAGCTAAGTGGAATTTGGATTTATCCAACAGCCAGCCAACAAAAATTCCAAACCCAATCACTAAAACCATTAAGATCTCATGTGAGGTCAATGGAGTTTTACAGCAGATGAACTGCAGGATTAAGAACATTAGCGGATTCCAATTTTGAAAAGAAGCCTCCATGGATGCTTCTTCTGCTTTTATTGAGTCGACGTTTATAACTTCGAACAACTCGAGAAATTCTTCAACATATTGCATGTTCGTGTTAATTCAAAACCTTGATTTTTCAGAAAACCGCTTGCATTCCAAATCCGTTTGAAACAATTACAAAAAATTGTCAATCTACGCCAATCTCGGCTTCGAAATGGAAAAACTCAATGGAAAAGCAATTAATTTCTGAAACCGCGACAGAAAATGGAGGAGAAAATCTACGTCTGACAAAAGCACATACCTTTGCCTCCTCCAATAGACTGGTTAAGAGAAACTTGTCGGCCGCATGAGGTGCAAGCTGGTTCTTTTCCGTCGGTCTCTCCGTTGCCACCGTTATCTGAGTTATCCATCATTTCTTTACACAGCCAAGATATTAAACGCCGCCACTCCGCCGACTGCCTCGAAGAAAATTAAAAAGAAGAAACTTGAGAGAAAATTGAAGATCCACAATCTGGAAAAGTCTCTACTCTACAGCTCATAGTACCGAGTCGCCAATGATCGTCCATCCATTCGCCGCTCATATTTTCTCCTCTCCTGGAGAATATCGATCGGTAGAAAAACTTGGTTTCTTTGACCCAAAATAACGACGAAGGTTTGATTTTTAATTTGCTTTATATAGTATTATTACAAAACGATGTCGCAAATCAGTTTATCTTCCAAAAGCGACTCGCAACTCGGGGAGGCTGATTCAATAATCACGTGCAACACGGGCTTCAGAGCGCGTGAACCATCTCATGGTACCCACGACCCTGCTATGACGCTCGCTTCAGGACACGGTCAAAACTGGGGCGAAGCAATACGAGGAAGATAGAAGAAGAAGAAGAAAGGCCTGTGTTAGTCATCCTTCTGCAAAACCTACGTTTATGTAATGGCTATCAGCGGCTGGCCCTGCAATGTCCGACATTTCTATTAGTCATCCTTCTGCATTTTCATATCACATCTAATTAAACTTGTTTTTCTCTGGACTGAAAGAAAGTGTCGCCTGCTTCCATGGTGATCTGCAATAAGGCTCTAATGTCTACTTTGGGTTCCAATTTTGGAAAATCAACGGGGTGCATTTTTTCATTTGTTGAAAGCATGCTCTGAAATTCTTTTGATACTGTCGTGCATTTAACGAACATGATGGCATCTATGATCTGCTATAAAGTAATTCATTTGTCAATGCTTGGGGAACAGAGAGGATGTTCCGGTTCGGTGTCTGTTTTTAGGAGGCATAACTATTTGGTTTTAATGGGGCTTTTTTCCTGTCAGATTTACTCTTCCCCAATTCTTATTAGACGTCTAATATCATCCAGAAGAAGTTTAATGTTTCCTCAACCCAAGTTCTTTATCATTCTTCTCCCGCAACAATGCTGTTAATTTCCGGGCCATTTCTTGATGCGCTTCTGACCGATCCGATTGTGTTTGCTTTTAGATATATCCGATTCATTCCTCAAATCTGTGATGTTTGGATGCTGCTTCAATCTAACCAATGATTGCAGACAAGGGAAGATGATTCCAGTCCTCTACGGAAGCAAAAACTTGGCAGGCTGCAATCACGCACTTTCACCTTCACTTAGCCTGAGATGAGTAGAACAATTTTCCTACAGTGGTACCAGATAACGTATTGCAGTTGCGGATTGTAGCTGATGTGTAAACGAAGAAAGTCACGGAGAGCCTCTGAGCTCTGCTCCTATTACTTCTTTTCCTTGTTAAAAGAATCGGGGCAGACCCGTCTCCACGAACAAGTGGGGTTCGAAGCTGTGGGTCTGGGACAGTTCAGCCCACCCATCATACAATTATAATGTAAGGGAAGAAACATGAATTAAAAAAGAGAGTTTTAAGGGGCAAAATAGGGTTTTTACTCAGTTTCGATACCCGGGCAGGTTGGTTTGGTATATAATCCACTAAAACCTGCTCTTTCGTTGGTCTCGCGCGGCAGAGGAACCCTAGCCTTCAGCGTCCTACCTTGTCTATCCAGAAATCAAGCATGGTAAGATCTGGAATTTTCTCCTGCTTTTCCGTCACGGCCGTTATCTTCTTCTGATCTTACTCTTTGATTTCCTTTCCGGTCGAAGACTTTCAAGCGCAGGAACGGTGGACGCAACAAGCACGGTCGGGGACACGTTAAATTCATTCGCTGCTCCAATTGCGGCAAATGCTGCCCCAAGGTGCTTTATACCTTTTCTTTTATCATTCAGGAAGTTCATAGTGTTCCTAATACGCGGATACGAATTTATCATTGTTTTTATCTCCAATTTTCAAACTATAACTTGTTTTTACATACATCTGTTTTATCAAGTTCAAAGAAGTTACGCACGAGCAGAGGTTTTGCTAGTAAATTAAATTGGAATTCCGCGCATTTGCATTTCGTTTTTCTCGTTTTTTATCGACGTGTGTGGGGAAGTTAATGGGCTGTCTTCATGTTTTGTGTTGTAACTTTACTTTTTAATCTGTGTTGATCGCTTAAGGATTTTTTCTAACAATCATCTTCTATTGTGGCGAATAGGACAAGGCTATCAAGAGATTCCTTGTGAGGAACATTGTAGAGCAGGCTGCTGTCAGGGATGTGCAAGAAGCTTGTGTCTATGATCGTAAGTCCTATGATTTTGCACCTTTTTATACGAATTTTGCATCATTTATTATTGTTGTTTTACCGATAAGGTTTTATTTGCTAACAACAGAGTATACTCTTCCAAAGCTGTACGCTAAGATGCAGTATTGCGTCTCCTGTGCCATTCACTCACACGTTGTGAGGGTTCGATCTCGTACTGATAGGAGAAACCGCCAGCCACCACAGCGCTTTATTAGACGCAGGGTATATATTTAGTCAACAATTAATGGCTTTTGTGTTGCTTATGTTCAATTCTTATGTTGTTGCTCACGACCTTGTGACATTTATTTAAAATTGCTTCTTCATGATCTTTGATCTAGATTTAGTTTTTTGTCTGAGTTTTTTCTATGATGGTGACCATTTGATGTAGTTTTTCATGGCTTAGTCATTAAGAAGTTTATGGAGACTAACCTTAAGAAAATTTGCTCACTTTATGTTCAAGACTTGAGATAATAATTCCCTTCTCGACCTTATCACATTTGTCTTTTACCTTCAATGATTTAATATACATAATTCTGTTGGTGGCATTACATGATTTCTTCTTGCCATCTAGTTGATTATTTATCTGAATTGAATTGAATTGCTCATTTGTAGATGTTTCCAAAATGATCAAATAATTCCTTTGTTCATGATTAATCTGATATATGAAGTCTGTATTGTATCTTTCATTTGGTTCTTATCTCTTAACCTTGTTGAACTTGCAGGATGATGCGCCAAAGCCTGGTCAGCCTGGTCAAGGACCTCGTCCTGCCGGAACAGGGAATCCTGTGCGCCCATGAAGTTGTTTAGCTCTCTCGATTTGATGATTTTCAGTTAAATCTCCCGTTTGAGTTTCTTGATTTAATTATTATGTAGGAAGATTTTGATAATTTGGGATTCCCCTTGAACATCAAATCATATTTTGCTCCAGCAATTCTCCTTTTCTTTTGTTTGAAAACATTTAAATGTCTTGAAAACTTTAGAATCATATCCAGCGACCTCTGAGCTTGTTGAGTTTCATCGTCATTTTCATTGTGCAATTTACGTTTTGATGTTCTTGGAGATGTTTATTTTGCCTACATTGTGGTGTTCACCCAACCCTTCCAACACTAATCCCCGCACGCCAAACCCAATTTTCAGCCGCTAAAGGTTTGCCAAGGCTTTTGGATGTTATTGAAACAAAACCAGGCAGCGAAATTGACAAAATCAATTCTATTAGGTGGTCTGATTGATTAATATCTCAGGTAATTACTTATATTGATTTGGCTTCATTTACATCCTATTGTTCCTTTTTAGAGTTTAAATGTTTTTCTTGTTAGTTCAAACGTAACTCACGCGTGTGAACACTTTTTTGCAAGTTCAAATGCATGCAGTTAATGAGCTGGGTTGTAGGGGCAGTATGCTTACATTTTATTTTTTTTCATCCAAGTATCACAATCAAAGAGCTTAGGTTGCGGGCATACTGTCAATTTATAGAACACAATTATCACCGGGGAATGCTAGTTTATTCATAAGTTTTGTCGTCACACGCATAAAATAGTGCAATGATCATGGCATATATATTTCAATCAATGAGTGCGACCAATTAATGTGTTACGCAGTGTGTGTTTACTGCAAATTGTAGCAACATCCTTAAACGGCAACTCATTAAGATTCTAACATTTAGGAGAGAATGTTCAAAGCGAGATAATAAGGAAAAAACAGGACAACAAGAAATTATCGTTGTTTTTTGTCAAGTGCAAGAGGTCCCATGACCCATCATTGAAGAAGTATTCAATTATACAAAGGTTCAGTAGCGAGGGAAAAATTCTCTCCCTTATGACTCTGTCAATGAGTATTTTTCACATTTTCCAAGCATATAAAAGAAGAAAAGAACAAAGAATAACAGATGGAACATCTGAAAAAAGACGCCACAAATCTAGTTCTTGATGCTGTTGGTTTCTTTGCCCGGTGCAGATGGCGTAATCTTCCCTTTGGGGAGCACACTAAAAACCAAGCCCGGCCTTAATCGCCAGTTCTTATCAGCTTCCACTCCTTCACAAGGCCGACGGAGCCGATCAGAACGTTTTTCCGACCGACTAAAAGTTGGGTGCGGGGAGGAAGCGACCTTGTTGTATGAAAGATATTGATCCTGGAGGAGTCTAGCTGATATACAAGACGATGAAAACATCAGAAGCGCAATGACTACGAGAGCTGTACGGAGCTGAAAAAGGGTGACGGGGTTGGCCATTGAAAGCCAAGGATGAAGCTTGAGGAGGAAGATAGTGAGAAAACAATGAGGAGTAGTTGGAAGGGTTTTGAAGAGAGGGTTTTATATACGTAGGAGTTGAAAAGGTCAGAGGGTGGAAATCCTCCAGCTCACTCCAACTGCGACTTCACACGGCTGCTTTACAGATCCATGAGTTCATGTGACTGCTAGTCAACCAGCGACAGTGTTTAGTTTTCGACTAACCATGATTAAGGTTTGGTTTTGAAAGTTTCTCGAGGAAAACAAGGTCAAAGTGGGACCCACTAGGTTTGACTAGACATGACGTCGGACACTGCTCGTAAGTCATTTAGCCATAAAAAACTCCCACGTCTTCAACGTAGGCGCAGCAACGGGTATGTTCGTACAAATGGGTCGGTCGGTCTCGATCATAAGCGGGCATAGCTTTTCTCTGCAATTTTTAGTGGTCTCGTAGGATTTGGGCCAATCCAATTTGGGACTAATTTGTTTTGATTAGCTCAATTTTTGTTGGTCTTGAACAGTCGTAAAAGTCCTTGAATCTGATTCTAAAATGTAATCCAGATCTATTCAGAGCATCGTCTTCTATGATCTCACTTGATTCACTCCATGTTCAATGATAAAATAATATTGAATGATAAACACAGAGGATGCGAGAATATGATGGAAATAACATGAATCAATCATTTTGAAATCTGTGAATGAATCGCAGTATTTCTGTATTACCTCCCATGTTTACATCCTTCCACGCACCTTGAAATTCTTTGGACTCGCCCACGTTCTCTCGGTCCTTTTCTTGGGTACTTTAATTTAGTATTGCCATTGTCGTCCCTATTTTTCTGTTTAATCTTTGCTTAAATCTTTAATGGCGTTTCTTTCTTTCAGAAGCACTGTTCATAAGTTTTTTCTCTGGGTTCCGATCAAAATTAATTGATGGACGGTTAAGAAGCACTGTGTTTCATAAAATGAGATGCAAAATATTTCCAAGATTAGACCTTTTCCCTCTGATATTAAATGCTCTCATTTGAAGCAGTAAAATATTAAATATCAGCAGCCTAACCTTTTCTGTTATTCTGTACTAAATTGAAAAAGATTTAACTTTTCCAGCATAAAAGGCGTTTTGGCAATTAATGGTGGGATAGAAATGACTGTGGAATTCTTGCTGCAAAAGGAACCGTGACACGCTAGAATGGAGGTTGTTGATGCCTGGTGGGTCATCTTCTTCGTGCTCAAAAGTCGAAAGTGTATAAACAAAATGGCGCAAAAAAAAAGACAGAGAAGGTTAAAGTCAGTTGCTTTTGGAGAAAAATGAAAGGAAAGTGTCTGAAATTCTGACAAAGTTTTAGCGAGAGGAGAAGCCATGTTCTTCACCTTTCATAGCTCTTGCAAAGTTTTTCTAATTGTTCGCATGATTTCGCCTGTAAGTCGAGATGGTTATTTGGTAAAACTCTTCTACTTAACCGCAATAAGTTTCAGTTAACATGGCGCTTTCTGTCTTCTGTGTTCTTAAACAGATATGCGGGCAAGCTGGGCATCCATGGCCTACCAGATTTTTGAGTTTGCGGCTACCCCATTCTTCTCTAGGGCAAGTAAGAAGCTAGTCTTTTTCTTTTGTTCTAAATGTTTATTTTATTTATCATCCATCTGCATTTCGGCGGTTTGGAAGCCAAAAGAGCATGAGGAAGCCTTCATTTTAGGTGGGCTTTTGACAGAGATTAAGTTTTACCAGCATTTCTTCTTGAGAGAGAGAGAGAGAGAGAGAGAGAGAGAGAGAGAGAGTCACATGAATAAGTCCCACGAAATAATCTTGATTTTCTTGAGCAGTGGTTGGTGCGATTTGAATTATGAATGCAACTGTAGTTGAGTCACATGAGTTTGCCTTCTTGTTTCTCTCGCTTGACATTCTGCTAATCCTCTTTTTCTTTTTCTAGTTGAAAATGTTGACTCCCAAAGGATATTATTGCCTTTATTTCGGAGTTTATCTTTCAAATTCCCTGCTCTTTCAATCTTCTTTATCTCTGTCTTCTTCGAATTCTCGCTGCCCCAGGTTCAACATTGTTCCTCAGACTTTGAAAAACGAAGAATCGCAATAATCTGTAAGTTTCCCGTTTCACCAACCCGTACCAAGCCAATCGATGAGGGCCCTTTCCATTTATGAGACCATCTGAAAAATTAGTTTTTTGTTTTCTTGGATTCCCCAAATATGTCCCTGTTTATTAAATGTTGGGTGAAGTAGAGGTATGGATGCCATGTGGGTTATTGATTAGTGGATGATATGTCTTCTTAGCTCCTTTCTTTGAGTTTGAGAAGCAGAATCTAGATAGACTGGTGTCATATTGGACGAAGATTCCCTCATTTCCATTGTTGGAAATCTGATTCTTTTGGAGATTCCAGTTGAGCTTCTGTTGTTTCAATGCAGATCTGCAGTTAACTGAGCTCATCATCGCTATCCAGTCTGACAGTTTAGAGGCCTGAGAAGGTATGAATCTTCAATATGGCAGATGTTGGGATACTTCAAAGGTTTGTGCTTTTTCTGGCCTTTCAATTTGAACTCATATTGGCTTTATTTTGTCTTCAAGAGCTGGTTTCTTATTTGGTTTGCAGAAGGACTCATGGAAGACAACTTTACTCTTGGCTTACCAAAGCCTTGGCGTAGTATATGGGGACCTTAGCATTTCCCCTCTTTACGTCTTCAAGAGCACATTTGCTGAAGACATTCATCATTCAGAGTCCAATGAGGAGATTTATGGAGCTCTTTCTTTTGTTTTCTGGACTCTTACTCTTGTCCCACTTTTTAAGTATGTGTTTGTTGTGCTACGAGCCGATGATAACGGAGAAGGTATATTGGTTAAGTTGGTGATTTTCTCTGTTAATGGGTTTAAAATTCTTCCATGAATTTGCAGGTGGGACATTTGCATTATACTCATTGCTATGCAGACATGCAAAAGTAAGTCTACAGCCAAATCAACACACTGCTGATGAAGCACTCTCGACGTATAAATTCGAGCATCCTCCTGAGAATCAGCGTAATTCAAGGTTAAAAACGCTACTAGAAAAGCACAAATCTTTGCACACTGCCTTGCTAATTCTAGTTCTGCTTGGTACTTGCATGGTAATTGGTGATGGGCTTCTCACTCCAGCCATTTCTGGTAGATTCAGCTTTTAAAGTGAATTTCTTGTTTACCAATGGTTTCCTTCGTTAACTCTTTACTTTTCTTTTATGTAGTTTTCTCTGCAGTGTCTGGCCTTGAGTTATCAATGTCTAAAGGCCGCCACTTATGTAAGCTTCTATGTTCCACTATTGATTTGCATTCAGTATTTGAAGATAATTTGATTTGACCGAGGCCCGAAAATTCTTTGTTCTCTATTATCTGTCTTCAACTTTTCGAATAAAACGAGCGAGGAAAATTAATCAAGTAACTGAGAAGGTTCTTCCATTTTCTTACATCTCTCTTCTTTCAATATAGTTCGTTTCTAAGTAAAAAAAACAAGAAAAATGGTCATGAGGCATTCTCGAAGATAGAACTTCCCTAAAATATAAATGTTGGAACAGTGGATCTTTCTTGTTATCATTAACTTACAATAAATTGAAATGTAGTATTTATATTGATTTTTTTGCAGACGCAGTTGTTCCAATTACATGCTTTATTCTAGTATGTCTATTTGCACTTCAACACTACGGAACACATCGAGTGGGATTCTTTTTCGCCCCAGTCATCCTCACATGGCTACTCTGCATAAGCTGTCTTGGCTTGTATAACATAGTCAGGTGGAACCCTCATGTGTATCAGGCTCTTTCTCCATATTACATGTTCAAGTTCTTGGAGAAGACGCGGCTAAGTGGATGGATGTCGTTAGGTGGCATATTGTTATGCATAACAGGTAAAATTCGTAATGTTCTTTCCAACTATAATGCATCTCACCTTCTTGCCCTTAATTACTCTCTCTCCGGAGCGGGAGCAAAAGGATTTTTCCGATAATCGAGATGGTTTTTTTGAGTAATTGATTGATCAGTCATGACTCATGATGAAACCGATTATGGATGTCTAAGCGACGATATTAGTGGTGCAGGGTCTGAAGCCATGTTTGCAGATTTAGGACACTTCTCATGTTCTGCAATTCAGGTTGAAATAAAATTTAACATTTTAGCCTTTCTATCTTCTAATATCATCTCGTATGGAAGTAATATATGATATAACTGTCTACCCGTAGATTGCTTTCACGTTTCTCGTCTACCCTGCACTTATATTGGCATATATGGGCCAAGCAGCTTATTTGTCACAACATCACCACTCAAGTAATCGAATCAGTTTTTACGTATCGGTTCCTGGTATGAATATTTTGTTCTTACTCGTTCTTACAAGCTAAACGATATTCTTTTTTAAATGAAAAGATCAGAAAAAATGTTGTGTATGAATAAAATGGCCATTGTCTCAGGATTAGTGATATTTTTTCTGCAACCAGTAGTTGTTCTTTAATATGCGTGTTTTGGAAAAGGACATACTAGCATGACTCGAGGTTAATGTTAACAGAAAGTGTAAGGTGGCCGGTTCTGGGAGTAGCTATTCTGGCTTCTGTGGTGGGCAGCCAGGCAATTATCAGTGGGACATTCTCTATTATTAACCAGAGCCAATCGCTCGGTTGCTTTCCGAGAGTCAAGGTTATCCATACATCTGACAAGATTCATGGCCAAATCTACATTCCTGAGATCAACTGGATGCTAATGATCCTCTGCATTGCCGTAACTATAGGTTTTAGAGACACAAAACACCTTGGAAATGCATCCGGTACGAATATTTCAGAATTGATTTTCATGGTCGATGAAATTTTCTTTCATCTAAGAGACTTGATTATTTATTTATTTATAACAATCTGGTTGCGAAATTGCAGGTCTTGCCGTAGTGACAGTAATGCTGGTGACTACATGCCTAATGTCCTTGGTCATTGTACTCTGTTGGCACAAACACCCTATTTTGGCTCTTTCCTTTTTGGTTTTCTTTGGGTCGATCGAGCTACTCTACTTCTCGGCATCTCTGACGAAATTCAGGGAAGGTGCTTGGCTACCCATCCTCTTGGCACTCATCCTGATGACCATCATGTTTGTCTGGCATTATGCGACGGTCAAGAAATATGAATTTGACCTACATAACAAGGTTTCACTAGAATGGCTTCTTGCATTGGGTCCTAGCCTCGGCATAGCTCGAGTCCCTGGCATTGGCCTGGTCTTCTCCGATCTCACTTCTGGCATCCCTGCTAACTTCTCTCGCCTCGTAACGAACCTCCCCGCCTTTCATCGGATTCTCGTCTTTGTCTGTGTGAAGTCAGTTCCGGTTCCTTATGTTCCACCACCTGAGCGATATCTGGTTGGCCGTGTGGGTCCCGCTGCTCATCGATCGTACCGTTGTATTGTTCGATATGGTTATCGAGATGTACACCAAGATGTAGATTCCTTCGAATCAGAACTAGTTGATCGGCTGGCCGATTTCATGTACTATGATTGGGGTCAGAAGAACAGGACCCATTCCGGAATTGATCCATCCAGAAGCAATGAGTCATCGGGTGATTGCGGATTGGCAGTGATTGGGGCATTGGGATTTCATGGCATGGAAGAGAGCCTGCAGCCAGCCAGCGTATTGACAACAGATAGTGTTAGAGACGTGATAGAAATGGAGCCAATTCAGCAAAGAGTGAGGTTTGCTATTGATGATGAGGCTGAAGCAGGTTTCAGGGATGAAAGCTGTGAGCTTTTGAGAGAGGAAATAGAAGATTTAATGGCTGCTCAACAAGCTGGAACAGCATTCATTCTTGGGCACTCTCACGTTCGGGCCAAACAACAATCGTCTGTGTTGAAAAGATTAGCCATTAACTATGGATATAACTTCATGAGAAGAAATTGCAGAGGGCCGGACGTTGCGCTCAAGGTGCCTCCGGTATCGCTCCTGGAGGTGGGCATGGTTTATATCGTGTAGCCCTACCTTAGCCAATTAACAGCTACTCTTCTTGTAATTAACTATCTTCACCTAAACTGTATCCATTTCTTCTGCAGAAATGATTTCTCCATCTTTCTAATTCATGCTAATGTATGAACTATTTTTGAAATGAACACAAAAATAGCTGACAAAAATAATAATGTGAATGATAATTTTCAGGGTTTAGCCACAAAACTGCAGGAAAATGAAGAAAAAGTGCCTGCTTTAATGGCCGCTTACGCACCTAAAGATATTTATTGGATGTTGTTTATACCCAAAGCTTAAAAAATGAATATTGGATTGCCTAGCAGAATCCACGTAGTTCCATTCGAACCACCAGGAACTGGTGGCAGTCCGGCCGCTGCTTTTTACAAGTGGCTGCAATCTGTTACTGTTTTTTCACACACGCCTACAGCCTATAACCTTCATATAAGGAAGGATCCTTGATTGGGAGGGAGAGAAGCAGCAAAGGAAAAAGATGGGTCTGCGAGCTCTTCCTTTCTCGCCATCCTTTGGTGGGTCAGCCTCGAGCTTAGCAACTTCACCTGACATTTTTTCCGATCAGGGGAGGCTCATTTGCAGGAGCTCCAAATTTAGAGTTTCTTGCAAATCGGAAAATGGCGAGAAGGAAAAGGCAGCGGAGAAGCCGAAGCAGTCTCTGTTCAGTAGCGTAGCTGAGGCTCTGGATTTCTCCCAGGTCAGGTCCAGCAAGGACGCGGAGCTTCTTGATGAGGCGAGAGCCGCGACTAAGTCCGGCGACAGGATGACCAGGGAACAGGTAGAGAAAATAGTTTTCCATTGCTCTTGTTTTCGCTGTTTCTCTTTCGAAACTGGAGACAGCCATTAATGCTCCCTCGAACTTCGTCTCTTTTGCTTTATAGTACGGCGCTCTTCGGAGGAAAATTGGAGGAACATACAAGGATTTCTTCAAGTCCTACGTCGAAGGTAGTTAACACTTGAAATGTCAATTCCAAATCCAGTATTTTCTCTCGAGTTTTTGAGAAATTTTCCGGCGATTCAATCTTTCTAATGGGTTAGCTTAAACAGTTGATGGGCAGTACGTAGAAGAAGGGTGGGTGGACAAGACGTGCAAGGTTTGCAAGAAAGACACGAGAGGAGAGCCGAGGCAAGTGGACAAGCTTGGAAGATACGTGCACGTCGTCTGCGCAGAGAAGGCCAGCTCCGGCAACTTCTTTACCCGACTATTTTCTCCATGAGCAAATTCTCAGAGCCTCCTTCTTCTGAATTTTCTAATTTTCCCATAATGTAAGCTCGCAATTTATAGTCAAACTGACATCGTATTCATCCCCTCCGATCTAACTACACGTAGTATCCGATGGCCTACTTGCTCTGACGTCGGATTGAACGCCATTTTCAAGCTTTTTATGCTTCTTTCAGATTTCAGAGAGAGAGGGCGCCGTCACTCGTCAGACATAGTGTGTACGGCTGTTTTATTTTTCGTGGCTTGGCTTTTTTCTCGTCAAATATAGATAGTCCGCATATTCACTCTCAAAGAACTGTTTGTGCTTATGGCAATGAATCATGTCGTAATAGAGAGGTGACGACAATCCACATGCTCGAATTGATATTTGCTAAAATGCCCCTAGGTAATTTTATGAAAGGATATAGAAATGAGAATAATATTAAAATTATTCTTTTATTTTATTTTTTAAATATAATTATTGACATGTCAATTAATAATCAGTATAACAACGAATATAGTCATAATTTATAATATTAGTAATTATATTTAAATAATATGATAAGAGGTGAAGCTTGATATTATTCTGAAAATAAAATATCATTAGTAATAATAAATTATGAGAAATTTGATAACAATTTTAATTTTTATATTATTTTAAAATATCAAAATGAAATATAAAGTATGGAAGTATTTTCTATTAATATTTTTAATTTTTAATATATTTTAATTGATACATCATATTTTAAGATGTTACACTTTGTCATTAATGTTTCAATTAACTCTGTTAATAAATATTAAAAAATGATTGTATTAAATGGGCCTTGAAGATTGTGCGGGCCTTTAAAATCTATTGGGCCAATCAGAAGCCCGTGTCTGTTCTCCAGTCTCGACAAGCAACTAAAAATGGCGGGAATGTGGAATTGGCGGGAACAATCACCCTTAACTACTACGCATCGCGAGCCGCGGCGGAAAGGAGAGCAAGGATAATGGTGGGATTACCGTACGATTGCTTAGCGAACCCTCTCGGGGCCGTTAGGTCGACTTTCGACAAGGCCATTGCATCGGGCTCCGATCCGGTGGCCTTTGCTGGTAAGGACTGGGGTGCACTCGAACCTTTTCGTCAGTTCCTCGATGACCAAAACGGCCTTGCGCGGGTATTTCTATTATTTTCCGGAGTTTCATTTGCTCTTTTTCTTGCTGCTCTGTTTTATTGTTGGTTAATAATTTCAACCATCTTTTCTTCGTTAATTTAAAGTTTCATTTTTGTTTTTCTTGTGCTCGGAGGTTTCCTTGTTTGGAAGTAGCTTTGTATTTTTTGTTGATTTATTATTGGCATCTTTTAGGTTCCAATCCTCAATTCTTCCAATATTAGTCGGGTTCAGCCCAATACACTAGTTCGATTCCGTGGAATGATACAAGACATGCTTGGTAATGAGTTCTATGTTGGTGCTTATAAGGTATTTTCTTTTTTCATTCGAGATGTTTCACTTGAGCAATCATTTTTCGATGCCGTTTTCCTCTCTGGTCTTGTGCTGAAATTATATTTTGTATCTTGAAAGGATGGTTCAGTATGGAGAACCAACAAATTCATGGACGTGTCTCAGTTCCCTATGGGTTCGGCAGCTGACATGCGTATTTGGGAGCGACGACTGCTCTACTGTGTGCCAGTGAGTTTGACTCCAACTTGTTTATCTGTATAAAAACTTTTCCTTTTATGATGTTTGCTTTCTTGTTCACAAGGTACCGGGTCAGAATTCATGGACTGAATCACAGCCATGTTTAATGAATCAATGCATGAAGTTGAACCCACTAAATGCAGAAAAGCGTCGCAGAGTGGATGAGGTGGTGTTCCTTGGTTGTATTTATAGTTATTATCTGTTTAACTTTTAAGTTCAGCTTTTACAGTAATAAGTTCCTGGCTAATTTTTATATCACAGGCCTTGACCGATGACCTTCCCAGTTCTCCCGCTGCAAAAAAGATGGTGAGTGGTGGATGGGCTATATTTTTATCCTATATTCAAACTTATTGTTTTTACATCTTATCAAGTATCATCTCTTGTAAATGATAAATTAGCTGGTTTAACTGTCATTATGCAAATTGTTTAAAAGCCTCATCTTTTCTGGTTGCTTAATGGGGAGAGATTAAGTTGTAAAGTGGCTTTATAGTTAGATCATTAGTTCTCTGTACGGGCAAAGCCTTTTTTATTTATTGTCACTAGCACCGAGAATAAGAAGTAAAGAGGTATCAGTATAGTATCTCAGCAATACCATTTGATGGTTGTTCTATAGCATAATGAGTTGTTTATAGTAGTATCAGGTCAAGAAATAGTTCTTAAAAGTATATTCTATCAACGGTAGATTGCAACTTTACAGTAAAAACTATTAAAGGATCCTAACTTAGGATGTTTTACTTAATTACATATTCTTTAAAGCAAAATTTAAAAGTTTGATTGGTCTTCTTAGTGAAGATGTCCAATTTATTCCTTCTTTGGAGTTTGGAAGAGTCAGTTTGATTTAAATTCTTTCCTCATTTGGTTGGATCGCAGTATCATCCCTTATCTTAACTCAATTAAAATTTAAAGAGATAAAAAAAATATGCAGCAGCTCATTTTACAGATAGTTTTATGTCCTCGATTTGGTTTTATTGTTCAATCTGTATACTTAAACGTTCTATTTTATGTTCAGCATCACTTTGAATTCTGTTTTGTTGAGGAATGTATTGATGGCACTGATGCGTTAGAATTGTCTAAAAGAGGCCTATTTGGGAAGAATTATGCAAGGAGGGAATTTATGTATTAGTTTAATTATAGTGTTAGTTTAAGGACATGTTTGGGGTAGTTGTTTGAGTTATTTATTTTGTCAAATGAGTGCGAGTTACATGTTTTTGAATAGAAGAGAGTTTGGGGTAGTTTATAAGAAAGAGGCTATTGCTGGGAGGCATTCATGGTATTTTTTCATTTGAGAAATTGCTACTCTATTTTCAGAGTGTAATCCAAGTATGTGGTTTCGGGGCTTGTGGTGTTTATTGTGTTGTGTTTGGGTCATAAGAACTGGTTGTATTGTTGTTTGCTGTGAAAGTGTTTCTCAGTCCAACAGGCACTTCATTTGCTTTCTGGAAGAACTTACATCAATGTTTTGTCCCTTTGCCAGAAAGGAGATGAACAACCTTCAACAAGCTTACAATGTGGTGAATTTTTGACGGGGGCTAATTGTATAGGCACAACCGTCCCAAGTAATATTGCAAGATGTAGTCTTACTTGTCTAGTAAAGGTTGGTGGTCAACTCGCTTGCTTACAGATTCCTACTACATTCATTAACATAGAAGGTGGTAATAAAAGTATAAATATCTCTTTACGTCATTCACAGGTATATGATACTGCTGAATCTGAGATGAAGCTCAATGATGTTTTTGAGTTCATTGGTGTCTTCTCCTTCGATTCTGAGAATAAAGTAGGCGGAGATGTGAATGATGAGTTATTTAATGGGTTCGGTGAAGAATTGTCCATCCAAGTACCTCACATCAAGGTATGACCAGATACAACCTTATGATGGCTATTGTGAAGATGGAAAAAAAAAATTCTTCATTTTTTCCTTTCATAAATTTATTTGAATAGCTAAAAAATTTATTTGACTTCACAAGCCGCTTTTAGCTGGATTAAAAAGTAACATATGTTGGCTTGCTCACACATTTTCATTTTCTAATGGAACCCGACTGAATATATAAGTTCTTCATGAATGTCATTTGTTACCATCTTAATAGTGTTTTCAAAGTAAATTATTAGTCTGTTTTCTTCTTGACAAGAGTTATTTCCCTCTCTTCCTTGTATCTTCTTTATTTCAAAATAATTCGTTTCTCATCGGAAATAGAGTAAATTATCAGTCTTGATGTTGTTTTATTTATTGAATGAATAATCATAAATTTCCTCTCTTTGGTGAAGGTACCACATATCCATTGTATTATGCATAGGAAACTTGGCATTCCTGACTTCCTCCACAGCCATCCGATTATACAGGTAACTTTTAGATGCATTTTCAAGAATGTACTCCTACTTGATTATCTGATTACTAGTTAATCTAAACTGTGTTTGCGCTATGCCCTGCATCAGCCAACACCACATCTGGTCAAGGAGATAAGGGAAGTTCTGTTGAAACATCTGACAACAATTCTCGGTAATGATGAGATTGCTGCTCATTTCTTACTGTTGCATCTTCTATCAAGGGTAAGAATTTATTGACAATTATAAGCTATGTTTTCCAACTGGTCAGTTACTAATTTCCTGATTCCCTCCTTTGAAATCATCAAATTCCCAAATGCAATTTTCCTCTTTTCTTCCTTTCGCACTCTGCATTTTACTATAAACAGAATTTCTGAGCAGGTGCATACCAGGGCAGACAATGTAGCTGTGGGAAAACTTTCAGTAAACCTTAATGGTCTCAACAAAGAAAGTATGTCCATTTTTGGCACGCAGCTCAGCACTGCCATCAAGAACCTCCTTCCCATCACTCATCACGTCCAGCTTAGTGTTGAATACCTAAACACTGCTTCACTTGCTCCAAGAAAAGACTATGAAACTGACAGGTATTGCAATTAGTCCTATTTCGAATAGATAATTATGCTGCTGGTTAATCACTTTGTTGTTGTAATTGGTTTATGTAATTTGTTATTAACTTCTTGACGAATGCCTGTGGATGGTAACTCTCCAGGCTGATTCCAGGAATGCTACAGTTGCCGGAGGGCTCCCATTTGTTAATAGACGAAACTCAACTGGAAGCAGGAATCCTGAACCCTGTAGGAGTGGAGAATGCTAGGCTGCTGAAAAATTTGATGGAGTCTCAAAAGGTGCTCCTTTTTGTCCCCTCATATGTTCATGCATATTAGACGATGGAAAACATAATTAAACTCGCTTGTTTTTCAGGTTGAATATGATTTCAAGTATTATAAAATGGAGATGGCTGCTGATGTCCAATTGCTAATTTTATCAGAAGGGAAATCAAACATTTTACCAGCTGATTTAATTGTGCCTTTCCGGCCTTCTTCATTAAATTCATGTGAAGCTGCTACTACAAAAGTTCTTGAAGAATGGAGATGGTACCTTTCAACCGCTAGATCACTCCCACATTCCATTGATTCAGAAATGCAGCAGGTATGAATGACATTTATACCATTCATTTCTGGGATTTGATACACTAGTCAAATACGTTTGAAAAGCTGCTGGAAAGTGGTAAGAGTTTGAATTCTGGGCTGCTGGTGGACAGGTGGTAGAGAATGACTTGGTGATGGCCAGGCAAGCGGATAGGAGCTTAGGCAGTCGAGAATTTAGCAGGTTAAGAAGAAACATCACTTTTGAGGATAAATGACTGATTTTGAGATTAATTTTTTCCACCCCTATTTCTCATGCAAGTATTTGTGCAGATTGTTGACAATGGGTCGCTTGATGTCCGCAAGTCTTGGTGAAACGTGCCTCACGATGGAACATTGGCAAATGGTCAAAGAACTGGAGAGGCTAAGGAGGGAGAGGCTCAAGTGAAGTAGGCAGTCTGATTATTAAATTTAGTACATATTGTAGCCTTTAAGATTACTGTCTCCATGTTTGTCTGACATTAAAACGCTGTTCAAGCGAGATTATTACTATTTCTTTCTGAACACAACAGAAATGGCCGAGGACAAGAAAGAGTTTAACTTGCATTTCAACAAGAATCAAATTCGAATACAAGTGAAGAACTCATGGACTAGAAAGCTGTCTAAGCCTACAAAATCAGAACAAACGCAGTGGAAAAACAAACCAGTTCTAATATCTGATTCCTTTGGCAACTTCAAAAAAATGAGCAACGTTTTCTTCTGGCGTACCCACCCGAATTCCATGGCCCAGATTCAAAATATGTTTCCCCTTCCCTGCTTTCCGCACTGTGTCGTTTATACGGCTGGTGATGAACTCTTTCGAGCCGAAGAGAACGCCAGGGTCGATGTTGCCCTGGACTGCCACGTTTGACCCCAATCGCCTTCGCCCGTCAGCCATATCGACCGTCCAGTCCAAGCTAACAACATCAACACCAGTGAGAGAGAACCTTTCGAGTAATCCTCCTGATCCACTTGCGTACAGAATTAGGGGCAGATTTGGATGGGTTTGATTTACGGTATCTACAATTTGTTTCAAGTAGGGAAGACTGAATTCTTCAAAATCCACTGGGCTTAGCTCTGTTGCCCAGGAATCAAATATTTGAACAGCTTGTGCTCCATTGTCTGCTTGATATCTAATGTACTGTGCCATGGAGGTTGTAAACTTCTGGAGCAATGCATGGAGGATCTGTCCAAAATAAAAGGCCACTTAGAAACTACTCACAAATCAAAAAAGAGAAGAACAAGGAAGGGGCGAGGATCAATGCCATCTAACCCAACATTCATTTCCGAGAATCTGCAGAATAATCAACTTACTTTTGGCTGAGAGAAAGCTAATCTCTTAATCTTTGAGAAGTGCTTCGATGAACCTCCTTCAACCACATAGGATGCCAAGGTAAAAGGCGCTCCCACGAAACCTAGTACTGCTGCTTTGTTATCTACCTATAAAATAAAAGAAAGGGCAAGATTAAAGACTAGCAAAAGAAGACAACTTCCGTCTGAAATGACAATGAAAAGAAAAGAAACGATCAGATACCTCTTTACGTAAGATATTCAATGCTTCTCCGACGTATGGAACGGAATCTTCCGGAATAAATTCTCTCACTCGACCAACATCAGCTTCCGTGCATAGGGGATCGAATATGACAGGCCCCTTGCCCTTCACAATGTCAAATGGTATGTTCATCCCAGATAAAGGGGTGAGAATATCGGAGAATAAGATCACCTGTGTCCAACAAAAACAAAAAAAAAGACGTCTACTTAAGAAATTAGCCAACTAAATATGACATAATAAGAAAGTTCTTCGCTAGCTCACCCCATCCGGCTTAAAAACCTTCCATGGCTGCAGAGAAATTTCCACAACTAGATCAACATTCTCTGATCTTTCCCGAAAGGACGGATATTTCTCACATATGAGTTGATAACTCTGTCATGAATAACAAAATTCCGAGATGAGATCTCATTAGCATATAGACCAAAAATGCCAGATTAAATCACAAATCAAGTAGGAGATAAAATAACATGATCAAAAGGTTATTTAGATGGCAACCATGAAAATAATAGTTGAACAAAACCTGCCTTCATGTACCTCCCTGCTTGCCTCATGAGCCAAACAGGGGGTCTGTCTACCTCTTCTCCACGAACAGCATTGAGCAACAATGGTTCAGCAGCATTGGTAATCTTCGGTTCTGCAACAGCCCCTGAAAATCACTATTTAAATTAGAAAGCTAAACTCGGCTCCTCCAACCACTGAGAATTGAGTATATATGTTTATCAATTGAGTTCGCGATTGAAGATAACCAGAGAAGGATGGTGACATTGCTGAAAGAACAAGTAAAAACTCAACAGTGTAATTGGATTGAATCAAAACACTAAATGATTTACAGTCCAATGCCAATTCCAGTCAAAGCTTAGAGAGGCGTAGTCGATTCGACAAAAACCGTCTACTTGGGTTGCCCAGACAATCAGGGAAAACATGGATTTGACATATAAAACTAAATACCAAATCCTAGATTACGAAAATTGTCGACAAGATAGAAGAAATTATCGAGGGAAACTAAGATTATACCTGGAAGAGAACAATGCACAGGAGTCTTGGAGAAAGACGATCTGGTTCTTCTGGGACGAACGGAGGGAGCAGAGAAACTGGGTAGAGGACTGACGTGGACGCACGACATCATTCGACGGCAGAAATCGAAAGCTCAGGCTGCTTTGAAACTTCTAAGCATCTCTTCCTCTCAAAGACATGACAAAGAGAGCGGCTTTTTTTCTGGGCAGAAGGTTGAACTGTAAAGGAGAAGCAACAAGAACTGACGAAAGGATAAGGTGGTTTCCGTCCCTATGCACACAAACACACCTCATGTAACCATGATTGTCAATGAGACTACGTCTCAGCCGCTTGATTTCCGATCAATTCCATCGGTGGATTTGTCTATCTTTTTTCTTGTGTGACGGACGGCCCTGATTCGAGGATGTCCAGTCAAAGTATTGAATTGCAAAGATACTCTTTTGCCACTTCTCTGTTCTAAGCATCGTTTGCCATGGCTGATCCCCACTTAGACCTTTTTTCCTTAAAACTCAACTCTCTAGTAATGACAGAATACTTTGATTCGTAAGAAAATATGAGCAACAAAGGTAAAATCTTTAGGGCCAAGGACGAGAATATAGAACAAATTAAAGGAAAAAATAAAAAGATTTTCCTTAAAATCGTAGAATTTTTCACCACTTTAAACAGATCTCCAAAAAAATTCTTATATTTTGATCTAAATTCATCAACATTCAGAGTCAGAATAGAAAAAGGCTTCATCTGACGAAGAACAATCACTGACAATAGACTAACACCGGAAAGAGAAGAGAAAATTAAGCCATTGATGTTAATATCCCCCTTTGTCTGAGTTTAACGGTTGTGTATTCTTCTTATTTGGTTTTGTTATGGGCAGTGATATGCGGATGAAGCCAAGTTTCTTCCTCTCTGAAATGAAATTCTTTTGGCCATTGCCATCTTTCTCTGCTTTGGAAGGGAATGTTAGATCCTCCCTCATTCCCCTGAGCATTTGCTTCAAAGCAACTTTCTGATTTCCCGTTTCGGCATCCTTCCTCGCTCTATATTCTTCGGACAGAACTTGCTTCTTCCTCAGCACATCTCGCATTGAGATAGCCGGTCTTATCACTGGCATTTTGTCACTATTTATCGCATTTGGCCTGGCCAAGCCAATCAGAGGAGAGCCCTTACGAATAGATGTGCAGACATTATTGAGGGTGCTTCCATGGAAGTCATTAGGGGTGTTAGAATAGTAAACTGCCAGCTCCTTTTTGTTGTGCTCTGGTGTCCATCTCTGTTGAGCCGCTTCGCCGACATGTTGCTTTCTATTTGCAAGCTCGACCCTATTCAGAGCCTCTTCTAAGGTTTGTTTACCAAGGTCAAGCTTTTGAGTTGCTTGCAGTTTAGAAGAGTTAGGGTCATTAAAATGAAGCATGGCCTCCTCTAAATTATTCTTGGAGAAACCCTTGGATTTTTCAGCTTCCAATACAGAAACAGATTGCTCTTGTGAAATCCCATTTCCTTTTAGAGCTTGGATTTCAGCTAGAGCAACAATCCCTGCTGCTCTAGCTGCTTCTTCCATCTTTTTAGCAGCAACCCACTTCAGTTCTATCATTTCAGTTTTTAAAACTTCATTTCTCTCCTTGAATTGCTGAGCCTTGAGGAGCTCTTCTATAAAATTGAAAGAATATTGTCCAAAACTAAAATTTTCATCGGCAGCTGCCTCCGACTTCACAATTTGTTTCAGCTCCTCCTGAGAAGAAGCAGTACCAAGGCTTGCTCCAAGCCTATTCCGGCTCTGCTCCAGTGAGGTTTTCTCTTTTTCCATTTTTCTGTTAAAAAATTCAACAGAAGCTTGAATCATTTTAAGATCAGTGATGGTCTTCCCAAGGTTCAAATTTGCCTTTTGCAACTCCATTAAAATCAGATCCTGCGAGGATGTAGGCTGATCCAAGCTATTCGCAGAATTTCTGCTCACTTTATCCATTTTTATGACAGTAGGACTTGATATCTGTTCTTGATAATGCAAATCCCGAGCAGCAGCTCCGTAGAAGCTAGACACTTCATTTCGCAGTTTCCGCTTCAGCTCTTCCACCATTCTTTTTGTTGATCCCAATTTTTCAAGAACATCAAGTGCTTCCAATTCCTTTACTATTAGATCCTTTTCCAACTCTGCTGTCTGTTCTTCCATTCTCTTTAAGTCAAACTCCTCAATACATTGCTGCATAATAGAGACAATCATTTAGTAATCTAAAATAGAGAAAAGAATCTAACTAGGATGAAAAATTTAAGCACCGTCATTTATATAGAGCATCCAAGTAACTTCTATGGATTGCCTTCTAGCCAACCTCTCCTTACCATGCTTTCTGACAGCTAAAATGTGGACGTAGAATTTCCAAGGAGCCAAGAAAAAAGGAGTTATAAGTTCATAAGGCTGGAACTTGAATTCAGAAGAAAGAACAGCATCATAGGGTGAAATATCACGAAGCAGAAATTCAAACTATAATATATAATGAATCCCATTTCCCACTGGCTTTTCTTCACGGTTTTACATCTAAATCTATATCGATGCCTAAGTTGCCACAATTTCGCATTGATATAAGCTTAAGAACATTGAAAATGTCAACTCGGATAAAAACAATTCTTTGATAAAGTACTGCCACAGGCCACTGCCAACTGATATACATATTTTGCTGCATTAAAGTTTAAAACTCACTCTTCTAGATCTAAAACTACAGAGATGACTTGCATTAGCGAGCTTACGAACATTGTAAATACAAATTGGGATGGGGGCAGAGAATCATAATTCTTCCATAAATTATTTGCCACGGGCAGCTTCATTTACACATTTTACTGCAATGGATTTAATTTCCTTGCTTCTGAGTAGCTACATTTACTCAAATCGACGTTGTTCTGTTTCAATTTGACAGTTGTGGCTAGAAAGTACGTAAGAACAATACATTAAGCACGTCGTTCAAAATCTTTGGCAATCATAGTCCAATTAGCTTGAAACTTACACAAGAACGACATGCTTGAACAAAACTATAGTGTAAAAAAACTTACACAAGAATGACCAAGCTTGCAGTGCGGCATCCTCGGCCCACTTCCCCCGTACCGATCAACCGCCTCTTTAACCGATCCGAAGGGAGGCGATGCATCAATTTCTGCCCGCCCATTGACCCTTCTAATCCAGGGACAAGGCGTTCTACTCCCGCATTTCAAATCGAACAGTTCCGATCCGTTGTCGGACCGCATTTCCGTTATGCCAGGGGTTCCCGGAACGACCTCGGTAACGGAGTCCAGAGCTTCCGCCATCATACAGAAGAGAGCGTAGCTCAGAAAAAGATAAATTTAAAGACAGTGGATTGGACTTGGAGGACGAATCCATGATAGGAAAGCGATTATGGAAACTGGCGCAGATCGAGAATGGTGGAGGCTGTGATGATGGTGTTGGAGGGTACCGAGTGAGAACTGGGTGGGTAAAGAGAAAGCGGGAGTGAGAAGCCGGGTTCAGGGTCCACTCTACTTCAAGAACCAAGCTTTTGCATCCTCTGAATCGGAGTCGGAGAGAGAAGGTTATGCCTCTCCAATAAGAGTTTTACACGTGGAAGAATAGATGGTATAAGCCTTTGACTTCGGCGTGATTTACGGTCGAAAGAAAGCGTATCGGTAGTTGAATCAATCATTTTCTCAAAATTTCATGATTTTAATATATTTTAGCGATGTGATCTTACCACCTGTCGCCACGTGTTATCATTCTACCATCCGGTCACATGTCAGCCAATGACAGGCTAATCTACATGTCGTCTGGTGTCTCCCCCGACGTATCGAAATTATATACACAAAAAAAAAAAATCTAAAATGAAGTTAATCTTAGATCTTTAATTCCACGCTTTATTACACATCATATAATTGATGATGTATTTTAAACATTTAATAAATTATTTTTATTATTATAATAATTAATGAGTAATAAATAAGTACTATTTTAAAACATACCAAAACTATCGAGCGTAAAACCAACATCATCGTTCAAAAGTTGCGACAATGGTTCTTTCTAACCAGCGCACAGCTGCAGGGAGGTGCTATTTTCATATCTAATATCCACCGTAGGTTAGCCCAGCCCAGCGCTCTCCGACCCGGATGGGCTCCTCGAGCGTACCACGCGACGAGGTGCCTTATTGCTCGACTCCGCTGATTAAATCGTTTATTAAGGATTGATAATCATGTTTGATGTTCATCGTAGGAGCTGCCCAGTGGTTTGATCAAGTTCTCATCAACTGCAGGGCCGTACCCTAGAGAGAGAGAGAGAATTAAATTCAGAGCTGATAGACTCAAGACGATTTCAAAGCAGTGGGGGCCATTGGCTTTGATCTCACAAGGGGCACAGAAATTGATCGAAGTTGTTGTACTATTTAATACTCTGGCTCTCTCTGTATTAACTTCCACAATTTTTCATGCCTACCCAACTTTGAAAATATCTAATTTAATGCCATGAGCTTGTGCAATGTATATACACACGTGTATGTATACATATATGTATAATAAAAAAATCACATTTTGCAATTCTTTCTCTAATTACTAACTTGAATTGGATATTCTTATTTCGTTCCAGCTACTTACGCTCGGTTTGTTTTTGAAAAATTTATCCGATTATTGTTAGATTTAATCTGACTTAAATTTTAATTTGGTCAAACCAGTCTAATCCACGTTAAAAATTTCATTTTGACTATGATTTTGAATTTTTATTTATTGTAAATATATATTTGAGTCGAAAAATTCAATTGTATTTTAATTTATAAATAGTAAATTTCTATTATGCTCGTGATTTTTTCTCATTTCAAATTTTTCACGTACGTTTTGGTGTTCTGGTTCTTCCACGTTTATTTTATTTTTCTAATTATTAGGGTTTGATTTTTAATAATTATTTTGATTTATACTTTTCAGCTGGTAGAAAAAATAGAAATTATGGAAAAAAATTAAAAAAAAAAAAAACTCAGTTTGCTACTCTTTCTTTTAACTACATGGACTAGTTACGCTCCGTTTTTGAAAAATCGAACCGTCTCTATCAATTCAGCATCATAGTTGTTCCATTGTGTAAGACATGACATTTGCTTGCGATTAATGTCCGTTTAGCAACAACATATGACTATCATTGTAAAGACCCAAATGAGCATTTGCCAAGTATCAAATATTTTACCCATTTTTTGTTATTTTTATTCAATTAAAGTAACAAATAACAAAGTTGATCTCATCTTAGTCATTCACACTGCGAAGGGTTTTTTTTTTTTTTTTTTTTAATTTAAAAAAAAATTAAGTAAAGAGTCTCAGAAATGCTTAATGATTCACCATACTTGGCCAATTACAGCAAACTTCCTTCCACTCCAATCAACGCAAACGCCGGCTTGAAGTAACTTGTTTAAGTGAGCAGGCTTTGGACCAACCACGAAGAACTCTGATTCATTGCACCATTCGAGAGGAACGAAACAGAAAGATTTGAAAAACTAGAAAAATCCTTGGCTTCATCAGCAGCCAGCTCTCTATCATTATCTCTATAAAAAAACGACGGTCCAAATAGTCCCATACGTCAACGTTTGCATTAAATTCTCTCTCGATTCTTCTGTCCGTCGTTGCTGTTATTCTTACTGATACTGAACTCAGTGAGTCTGCTTTTATTTAACTGTTCGTTCTTTTATTGTTGCCTGCACAGTGCATTATAATTAAAACAGATATTTTAAGACCAAGCTATAGCATATTTATATATATTTCTAAGGCTAGAGAATAGAGGTCTTATTAATTATCCTGTAGACTACAGTGCATTCCCAGAGGGTGAAGCAGGATCTTCCATTTGAGCGAAAATGCATGCGAAAAGCTTCGATTGTCTCTCCCAAAAGCCTGTCCAAGTCAAACAGGAAGATGGGTTCTGTGCGAGGGTGCTGGCAAAGGAAACCTCCATAGCCAACTCTTCTTTCAGGGTTTACTATGGCGGATCCTCTGGTGCAGTGCCATTCAGGTGGGAGTCTGAACCAGGCACTCCTAAGCACCCATGTTTCCACGCTTCTCTCCCTCCTCTCACTCCTCCTCCATCTTACTATCTCTCTTCCTTTTCCAACTTCAACTCTAACTCCATGAACAAATCTTACTCGAAGTCGAATCTTTTGAAAACTATCTTCCAGAAACTCTCTCCTAAAAGGACTCACAACCCTACTTCATCTGCACTTTCTAATTTTTCTCTGTCTTCGTCCTCCTCCTTCTCATCTTGGTCTTCCTCGAGGTCGTCGTCGTGCTCATCGCAGGCCTCAGGTTCCCTGAGCCTGAAAGAAACTAAACGCCGTCGTTTCGCGAGTCCGAATTTACCTATTTCTTTGACCAGGAGGAGGATGAGCATCAGAAGGTACCCGCAAGCACACCCACTTCATCGGAATCGTGCCCCGGTGTTTCATGGAACGCTTTCCGAGGTTGCAATGGTCGGATGGTGAAAGCGAAGAATGCATTCGCGTCTATTTTAGGACATGGATCAGCCAAAACCGATTCTGCGTTTTAGTTTGTCAAGCAATTCTTAGCTTGAAAATCCAATAAACTTTTCCTGTCTTCTTCCACTGTCTCGTCGATCACAGCGTGGAAATCGGAGATCTGTACATGTATGCAATGGCTGTTCCGTCGTTTGATTTGGGCTAATGATTGGCTTGGTTTTAGTTTTATCGCGCATCGTATGTGACTAAGTTTTTCATCTGTGCTTTGTCTATTTTGTCGTTTAATTATGGAAAATATTATCAACTCTTGTTATACATTCAATTGGAAATGCTTGGCTGGCTTAGGGTTCAGGAAACATTCCATAAACCCAACACAGAAAAATGTGTAAAGCTTCCAAAAATGTTTTCTAAAGTAGTTTTCATAAACTTCAACGACTAACGAATAATAAAAGCCGTTTTATAGTCCTCTGTCCAATAAGATCTCAAGGCTGTGCCGTGTGGATCTAAATACCAAGCGACGTAATTTTGCAATTGTTGACCACCATCCCATGTGCAGACATTAATTCTACGTCTCACAATAAAAAATAAATACATTAAATATGTAAAATAACAAAAAGTTGAACCAAGACCAATAAATCAATATTTTTGAAGTCGAACCATGGCAAAAATAAATTAATCCTATTATCAAAAAATAGTTTTTAAAATATATTTATAAAAATAATTTTTCAAGATAATTTCATCATATGAGATTTTCTCGATCTATTTTAAGTTTTAATCAAATTATAAGTCAATTGAAGATCAAATGATTAAATTTTTCAGATATATATTTAAATTAAATTTTAAAAATTCGATGTGATAGTTTATTAAATAATAAATTTTAATTTTAATTTGCTTGTTGGACACATTATAGTCTACATAAATCTATTATGAATATTGAAATATACCTGCAAGTTTTACGATTTTAATTTTCATAAATTTATAAAGATAAAATAAAACTCTAATGAGATTGTAATTCAGTTTTTGTAATAGATTTTTGCATTTTGTCTGTGAATTTTTTAAAAGGTTTTTTAATGAATGCTGCCCTGAAATGAAACGTTTCAGTTGAGATCAATTCATGTGTCCACCGGTATCAAAGACGAAGTCTGGTGCTAATGGCGGAAGTGTGGCAAAGGAAACTTGGATTTTCTGATGTCTCGATTATGGTGATATATATATATAGAGAGAGAGAGAGAGAGAGAGAGAGAGAGAGAGAGAGAGAGAGAGAGCGTATTGTAAGGCTAGTTAGACGGGTCAAGCTGGTGTTATTTTACTTACAATCTAAGCATTATTTGTTATCATTTCCAAATAGCCTATTCTAACATATCTCTTCTCCTTCCTTTCACCACCCACTTTGATATTAACTCACTTCAAAATCACAATCCATTATTAAAAGAAACTATTCTTCTCCCTCTGTTGGGACTAAGATCCTTCCCATTTCCTAGTTTATGACCATTGATGAGATCTCTGCAAGTAGCCTATGCTTTGAAAAGCTTTAAATGGTTATCCCCTCCAATTGAGCAGTGTAAGTATTTATTCAGCTCTTTTGGGTCCTAAAGGAATTAAATGTTTTCATCATTTAAGTTGATGGTCGAGCTGGCAATACAAGAACAAATGGCCGTTTATAACTACTGTTATACAGACACCGATTATTAGTTAATGCCTGAAATGAGACGGGATAGAAGTAGGTAAGATGGGCGCAAGCACTTGAAACCTGTATTAAACTGTAAGTCATGATCAATAAAAGATTGTAGAGTTTGGCGAAGGTTGCCTAGTCTTTTTCTGTACTTATCCAATGACAAGTGTTGAGTAATTTTTGAGTGAAAAAAAACCTGGTTTCCATCAATATTCATTGGAAAAAATGAATTTTCAGGAACGAGCCAAGAAGAAAGAGAGCATTAGCAGCCGTGACAATGGCTACAAATAAAAAAATGATTAAATGAAATGAAAGCAAGGAAGAATGCGTCAGCAATGGGTGTTGGTCTTCTTCAAAGATCAGATTGCGGCTGCCGGACGTTGATGATGCTCATATTAAGGTTTCGTTTTCTGGGGCTTGATCCCAGAAACATAGTTCTTGTCAATCGCGGTGGGTTTTTGATTTTGACAATAAAGTAGCATGGCAAACTGCAGCTGGCGGTTCTGAAATATGTCCTGTTTTCTCTTTAAAACCTCTATTTTGAGTCGTTTAAATGTTCACAGATATGAAATATTAGGCTTTTGGACTCAATTGCCTCTCATATTATAATGAACCGAGAAACGACCGTTTAGGTTCTCCTGGGAAAGAATCAAAAGCCAAAAGTCAAGAGTCAAATTGCATTTAAGGGACTACACGTGAGCAAGAGCAAGTAATCGTACAAGGCTGCATTTATAAGATGTTTATAGTTTCTCTCTCCCCCCTTCTTTCTCCCTCTTTCTCTCTCCGCAGTCTGCAAACATAGAACTAGAAGAACCTTCATCAAAGGTCAGTGCTTCTGTATCTTCTTTTTCCCTGAAAGTTATGATTCTTGAAATCCTCGTACTTGAAGCATCAACAGAAACAAACAGAACTTACCCTTGTTTCTTTATTTGAGTTCCAACACTTCATGACATATGCCTTTTGTCTATATTTCTTACAAATACCATTACTGACCATTTTACTGTTTGTCTTGCCTTTAAAGCAACCGTCTTTTCTACACTCATTTCTCTTTCTTCCTCCTCTTCTCCCCTTCAAAGCTCCAACTCCCTCTTTTCAATCTCTTCGGTTGAGCGTCGGGAAAAAAAAGGTCCCTCTCCATAGACACCCCGAGCATGCCTGAATGTCAAGAGAAAGGTAAGCCGTTCAGATCATGGACTTCAATTTCTCTATTGAAAATAGGACGTTATTTGTCTAATGTTTTAGCGGCTGAGTAAATGATATGGATCTTGAAAAGGCAAACACATCTTATCAACCGTTTACTTTTCTGGTTTTAATGTCATTAGGGAGAGGTTTGATGAGATAGGGAAGAAGATTATAAGAGAAACGGATGCCAATGCCTACTATCAAATGAGAAGAAGACACGTAGTAGGGCGCCCTCAAGGAGCTCTAAACACCGTAACGCCATGCGCAGCCTGTAAGCTCCTCAGACGAAGGTGCGCCCAAGAGTGCCCTTTTTCTCCATACTTCTCTCCCCACGAGCCTCAAAAGTTTGCTTCTGTTCACAAAATCTTCGGCGCCAGCAACGTCTCCAAGATGCTAATGGTAAAATAAAAACCTTTTTTTTTTTAAAAAATCAATCAGTAATCAGCCGTGTTGATCAAAGCCATATTTATTTGCGAGAAATAATGATCCATTTTGCTGGAATTTAGGAGGTGTCGGAGAGTCAAAGAGCAGACGCTGCTAATAGTCTGGTTTATGAGGCTAACTTGAGGTTAAGAGACCCGGTCTACGGCTGCATGGGTACGATTTCAGCTTTGCAACAGCAAGTTCAATCTTTACAGGCTGAGCTTAATGCAGTAAGGAGTCAGATAATGAAATTCAAATCGACTGAATCAAATATTCTACCTTCTTCTCAAGTCCCTCATCTCAACTCTTCCCGACCTGTTTCAGTCGCTGCACCGCCACCGCCGCAGCCGTCAACTCCACCCCCGCGACTTGCTCTACCTCCCCCTTCCTCCGTCTACCACCAGCAGCCCAGCAACCCCCCTGACTATTGCACACTATCTGCAAATATCGCCTACTTTGCCTAAATTCCACGGTGAAAAAATTTGCTAATGTACTTCCAGTTAATTACCTCTCTCTAATTATATGTCGAATAATTATTATGCGTTGACATTTCTTAATTATATTGTTGACTCGTTCAAATTTTTTGCATAATTACAAGCAATCGCCATTAATCATGCTTGACCCTCGATTTCTGATCCATTTTAGGAACTTAAATGAATGTAGTACATTGTTGGTGGGTAAGACTTTAGAGGGATTGGGTTGACCAGAAGCAAGTTGCACATGGGTGATATGTCGGTGACATTTGTTTTAAGAGCTTGGGTGGAGGAGGACACAGGGCATGTTACACATTTATATTTGTTTTTTTCAAGGATTAAAACTAATTTAAATCTTAACTTATGAGTTTTTTTTTTTAAATCTCTTAAATTAAAAATTTTGAAAAGTAAAAACTTAAACTATTCAACATGTAACAAATCAATTCCTTACGGGGCCGATCACCCCCGTTTTCCGTGTGCTAAAGATCAAGGGGTTGTTCTTTAGGATTGGGGAGTCATTCTCAGATAAGGACTCCGTTTTTTATTCAATTTATAAATTAATTAAAAATAATATCAAATGATATTGAATTTACTTGAAATTTTTATTACATGTTCATGATAAGATAATTTAAAAAGTTTCGTGATTTTTTAACATCATAGTTTATGGTTCAAATTAATTTTTACCTTTTTTTCAATTACTCGCACAGACTCGTACATCGAAAGCGTGCAATAATTCTTAATTTTGTGTTTGTTCGTACTGTCTTTTGTCTTCCAAGGTTCACTGATTCGTAAAAGTTCAAACCATGACCGAAGTTTATCATTGACTTTCACTACTCTTCCAAGTTTGACGTCTGGAACTAAGATTTTAAATAAGCTTAATTACAGACATTAACCAGCCTACTTAGTGCCTTGAATTTCGTTTTCTTTGTTCCAACTCCAGAATTACGATAGCAACCAAAATATATTTAATAATAAAATTTAGGTCTCCTCTTTGTAGTATGACCTTATTCACCAAAAAAATGAACCCTTTTATGATTTTTTTATCCTTTTTTTTAATATAATAAAATATTTCATTAGACAAAATCAAACCATTTCCAAACAAAAATTTTCAAAATTAGTTTAGATAATACTAGATTTACCCTCTAATTCTATCACTTAATCTGACATCTTAACACAATACTTGAGTATCCCTTATCAATTAGTGTGATAATTAAAAATTTATATTAAATTCACTAATCAATGGTCCACGTGTCGGGAGGTAAGATTAGAGTGTACACTTATCATTATTCAAAAAGTTTGCATTCTTTAACGGGAGAGGAGAGGAAGATTTGATGAGAAATAATCATCGTAATATAAGAGAAATCTATAATATTAAACATTTGTACAGAAGAAATTTGTAGTTGATATTGGGAAATTAGGTCCCCTGTCAAGGTTGCTTCATAAAATATCATGTCAATGCCATCCACGTGCCAATCTGATGTAGCCATGGAAATCAAAGCCTTCCTTCCTTCCTTCCTTCCTTCTTCATCGGCTTTGCCTTTGAATCAAGTTCCAAGTTAGGAAATGCATGTGGAGAATATGATCACTGATTTGAATCACTACTAAATGCAGAGAGTGAGACTCTCTGAACTAAATGGCTGCAATTTCAAGACTTGTTACCTTTCCATTTTTGTTTCTCTGGCCCTAACACTAGTTATGTATATAAATATATCTATTTAATCTAAGTAATCTTTTTTATTTTTATTTTTAAATTGACAACGAAAATTTTATTATTCTAAAATAAAAATATCTCTAGCTCCCCTAGTTTCAAACAAAACTTCCACGTGTATAGTTAAATCCACTCCAACAAAGTATCGTTGTCGGCAATTGCTACCCACTACAACTTTGAACTTGTGTTTTAATCCATTAAAGTCCCAGCAGCTTTTCACGAGTTTAATCCGTGGGCTTCGATGGGCATTCACAGCACATGAGTTTGTCCATTTCCGTTGATCTTTGAAAATCAACGAGGTAATGCAGTGAATGTTAGGCAAGCAAGGATTTGAGGGAGTAGGGCAATATAAAAGAAGCCTGCAGTTTGTTAATTCAGTGTTCCAAGAAAAGGGGGATTATCTAAACAAGGGGCTGCCAAGAACTTCATTTTTTGTGCGTATAAAATAGCAATCAGGCTCTGGACTTAAGTTTGTGATCGGAGAGGGAAACAAAAAGAAGAAAGCAAAGAAAATGGAAGCAATTCAAGCTTGGGTTTTAGAACACAAGCTCACCAGTATTGGTAAGCAGGCTATCTAGCTTCTGATCTATCTCCTGCAGGAGATCTCATATCACTTATATACACTTTGCAGGGGTCCTCTGGGCGTCAGGAATAGGAGGATCACTAGCTCATTCGACTGCCAGATCTCCTCTGAAGCCAAGCCTTAGGCTCATTCATGCCAGGCGAGTACTACTCTTGACGAGAAATTGATTAAACGTTGCTAATTTTTTTTATATGTTTATTTGTAGGATGCATGCACAGGCATTGACGCTGGGTGTTCTATCTGCTGCTGCGATCTTTCACTACTACGAAAGAAGTGCTTCCCAACAAACAGAGATTTGTTCTTCAGAGGCCTCGAAATTAGATTTATCTTCGTCCTAATAATTTACGAAAAACTTAAATGGTTCATCTTCGCCCTGTAAATGCCTTTTGAGATCAATAAATAAAGGTTTCTCTTTGAATTCTCAAGTTTAACGTGTCATTGCTATTAATGCGAGTCTGGCGTGCATGCATTTGCTTCTTAATCCAATTTATGTCCCTTGAACTTTCTGAAACCTGGTTCGTTTCTCAATTTGTAGTCACTGACTTGTCTGTCAACACAGATTTACGATGTTTGACTCAGACTCGATGCTAGCCGGTCCAATGATATCAGCATCGACTCTAGAACTATTGTAATGGGGTTGATGGTGGATTAAATGCAAGGCCAATCCAGTCGTTTTACTTGGATTAAATCATTGCAACCTACTCGTCTAGAGTACAGGCAGTCAGTCAGACTCATAATCATTGCAGCCTACTCTCTCTCTCTCTCTCTCTCTCTCTCTCTCTCTCTCTCTCTCTCTCTTGTCTTAGCTGGATTTGAAGCCAAACTGAAGTTGAGATGGAGTGCAGTAATTGTAAGACGAGTCTGCGGCATTTCTTAGACGTGGGTTGCCGATGTATGCGATGTGGGGACTGCTATGAGGGGGCACAAAACATAATCGATTTGATAAATATGCTTGAAATTGAGAATGGAAACGCCAAAGCGAGTACTTCTACAGATTCTCCCTCCAGTTCGTGCGAGGCAAGCTCTCTTTGTCAACATTTTCTTTTTTAATGTTTCCTAACTTTGTTTTGTATCTACGCAGAATACCAAATCAAGAATAGTTTTTATTCGTAACGTTTAAATCATCTTTGAGCAACTAATTATATCGTTTACTACTTCTTGTTTATGGAGGATCGTCACTCTTATTTTAGGAAAATCTATTGAAAGAAGAACTTTGAGGAGATGGTTTGAATATACCGCATAAGGGATATGATCTGCTAATTGTTGTTGTTCTTCTTCTTTTAGTCTCTCTTGAATGTTTCGGGCAGTGGACTTGAAAGAAAAGCAAAGTTTCGTTCATGAAATGGCTGATGCTTACAGAAATCTAACTCCCTGCGACATTCTCCTCAAGCCTGGCAATAATGGGTCTAGGACGGGGGCGTTCTTTTTTGCAGTGCTTACGTGGCACTGAACACGTTGGGTCTAGGAGTTGATATGGGGGGTGGAGGCCCATCGTTCTACATGCACTGCACGTCCTCAGGAATTGGTGGTCTCTGCCCTGGAACGGTCCGTTCTCAAGAGCAATTTTCTAGAACGGGCAATGACTCCCAGTGCCTTGAGAATAGGGGAGAAGGACCTCCGGTTCTCAATAGCAATCAGTTATGGAATTAATAAGATTAATTGAAAGGTATTATTCGTAAATAGAACATAGGGAAGTTGTAACGTTTTGAATTCGTAAATGGAATTATTGGTTTATGGAGATTTAATGGAATGGAACTGGAAGAGATCACTTCCCTGTATTTAATTGAAAATTGAATTGATTATATAATTTTGCTGCTTCAAATCCAATTAATTCAGTTAATTAGGATGATATGTTGATTTTCAAGTAATAGTTGCTGACATTTAGTATTTGTATTAGCTGGATTTGATTATAATTAATGGAATTAATTCCATATCAATTCAATTAATATTCAATTCTGAATTCGTAAATGGAATTATTGGACTATGATATTCAATGGAATGGAATACAGTAATTCCATAATCGTTAACCTACCTAATTGAATTCATAAATGAAATTATTCGAATATAGAATTTTCTACATTAATTCCGTATTAATTTTCTCGTAAAATACATATGGTTTGTTTATGGAATTAACTGTAGTTTAATTAAGAAAATCTAGCAAACTGTCTCATTCTCGTTCTCTCCATTCTCTCCCTGGTCTAGATACGTTAGAAGGCTAACTAAAGTTGAGATGGACTGCTCTATTTGTTCGTTGCCACCGGCGATGTTAAGGCTGTCGGGGAATACGATATGCGGGGCCTGCTATTGGGGAGCACGCGACATAATTAATTTTATAAACAAGCGTGAAACTGAGAATGGAAACGCCAAGGCCAGTACTTTTACGCATTCTCCCGTCAGTTTGCGCAAGGCAAGCTCTTTTTGTAAACTTTTTCTTTATTATTATTATTTTTATGTTCCTGCCTTTGTTTTGTGTCAATGGACCTGACTAAATCAAGCACAGTTTTTATTCGTAATGTTTCGATCATCTTTGAGCAACTAATTACATCAATTGGAGGATCGTCTCTCTTATTTTAGGAAAATCTATTGAAAAAGGAATTTTGAGGAGATGGTTTGAATCAACCATATAAGTGATGTGATCCGCTAATTGTTGTTGCTATTCTTCTTCTTTTAGTCTTGCTTGAATGCTTGGAAACTGGTGGCGGGCTTGACAGAAAAGCAAACTCTCCTTCATGAAATGGTTGATGCTTACAGAAATCCAACTCCCTCTGACATTCTCCTCAAGCCTGGCAATAATGGGTCTCCCATTGCAGCTCATATAGCCCTACTAGTGAGATTCTCTCTCTCTCTCTCTCTAACTTTTCTTTTCACTTTGCTATTTCCCCTAAAGATTGTTTCACAGGCATCAAGATCCAAGATTTTCTAATATATGCTGGAGTCGGATACATGCAAAACTTCTATGGAAACTATAACAGTGCCTGAGTTGAACCATGAAGAGCTCGAGGTTCTCCTTGAGTTTCTCTACAGTGGGAGTTTGCCTCAAGAAAAGTTAGAGAAGCATATATACCCTCTATCACTTGCTGCCCATAAGTATGAAATCATCTATTTAGAGGAGTTTTGCCAGAACTATATGTTCAAGACTCTTAATTCTTGCAATGCTATTGGGTTTTTAGAGATTTCAAATTTTTGTTCTTTCCTGACAATAAGAGATAAGGCGGTGAGCTTCATTGCTGAACACTTAAAGCATATGGTTTTCTCTTCTGAATATGCGGCGTTTGCTATCACGAATCCACATTTAAATGCGGAGATTACAAGAGTATTTTGGATGGATAGATAGAACAATTGAGTTTTCAAGTTACATTTGTTCTTTGTGTCTTTTTTAATAATTGAGCATCGAGTTTTTACACTCTCTGATCCCCAATCACTTCTAATCACTTCCAAGCTTTTATCTTCGTTTTCGTTCGAGTCCTATAATATTGTTTATTTGAGATTGATTCTTGCACATACTTTGTAGTTTAAATTTTATCTGCAAAAGTTTTCTTTTAATTGAAAATGTGATCTTATTTTCATAATATATCATAATGCCTTACAAATACTTCGAGTTGGGCAGTTCAACTCTTTTTGAGAGTTAGATCATTCTTCTCAAAATATCTATTATCTATTGCAGGATTTTTTTTGGATAATGACAATTTAAGTCTATTAGAAAAAACTGTATGCAACGATTTAAGAAACATGGGACGATACTTAAATATTAGATTTTTTTGTTGTCTCTTTTTTTATCTATTTCCTATTGAAATTGTGAAATATATAGATAGAAAACAAAGGAACTTTTCATTAATTGCATCGCATTTGCATTTGGGGACATACATCAAACGACTTACAGAGTGATATCTGAAGCATGAAGCAGCAGAAGACATTTGTATTGAATATATGTTTGACTGCTCTGGTTCACTATTGCTTCTTGCACTGACTGAGCATTAATGGCTGCTTCGCTTGGTCCATCATCTACAAAAATCACAATATTTGACAATGAATGATCAAGTGTAGGAAAAATATGTGTACTCATGAAGGGGAGAGAGTGGAAAACTTGATCTTTCTTACTTGTGCAACTGCTTGAAAATAAAAGTTGTGAGCGCAAGAAAGCATAGCTTTCAATATATTATGGCCCAGAGATTCAAAAACTTCTAATAGGAATACGACAAGTCCTTCACCACTCTTCAAAGAAGACACATTTATAAAAAATCCCCTTCCTGGGATTTTGACTCTAACCTACCTCAATCCATATACACAACAAGTGAATTAAACTCGTTTGGCAAAGAAGGAAGTAAAGAGTCAGAAGAAAGGAACAATATTAGAGAATGCTACGATTGTGTGGAGTGTATTATATACCGCAGGAAGTGAATTGTAATAGTTTGAAGTTTGAGTTAGTGTTTCAACTTTCTGTTTGAGCTCCTCAATGTATTTAGATGTGTTTACTATGATGGAGATGTCATTTAGCTGCCAACAAGAAATCATAAACATAAAATCACTATCTTAGAATCTGTCATGCACCAAGAAAATTAAAAGTAGTCTTTCAACTTTCCAACTCTTCTTGAATGGATTTAAACAATGGGCTAACTCTGCATTGAAATGGAAATTCGTGAAAAAAGCAAGCAGATTTCTTCAAACTTCAAAGTTTGGATTTCATGGCGGGATAAAACATCAACAAACCTGACTTAGATTATTCTTGTGGTATTGTGATGATTTTCCCCGAGAGCTAAATTTGACCGCAAGGGGCATTGATCGACATTGTTTATTGATCATAACAAAGTGGGCGAATGAAATGGCTATTCGTATATGTTCAATCACAAGATCCATTCTCAAAAGCAGAGCTGTCTATTTTATGAATTCGCAAGAGTCACCTTTGATCCATTCTCTTGATTCCAGCGCAAAAATAGTGTGTGGTACATAACCCATTTGCTTCATCGTTCCTTCATTAAATTAAAGAGCTTGAGGCCGTTATTCCACCATACCTCCATGACTGCAAGCAAAGAGAACACACAACAGTGTAACAGCATTTGGCTTTACACCCATCTGCTCCATTCTACCAAAGAATCGAAGGGCTTTCTCCACCAGACTATATTGAGAGTAACTTAATATAATGGCCGTCCATGAAAGAGTATATGGGTTAGTGATCCTCTTGAAGACCTTTTCTGCATGCACGCCAATCAATACGCTTTCCACACATCTTTCCGAGTCTAAAATTTGCAGCCACGGACGTGCTGACCATTATCAAGTACACAAAGGCTAGCAATTGAAACAATCATGCTAAAATGTATACATATTTGGCGCAAATTTTGATCATCTTTTAAAAGATTTCCAAAGCCCGATTCCATTCGAAAAATCTAGAGAAACAGCTTGTTGCATCGTCAGAGACACGCATATATCTGTCTTCCATTTTGGAAAAAAACTATCTTGCATCATTTGGCATATGCATCAGTCACTACTCGCTGTATTGGATATGCTTAAATAATGCATTCCCAAGACAGATTTTATAATTATCTCATGAATTTTCTTTCCGAATTCAGCTTCACAGAAGCTATTATGTTGTGCACAATACAGTAAGTGTAGCGACCTGAACATACATCATTTTGAGATAGAGAGGCAGGGCTTCTTCTTTTAACCCGCGCTGCCAATAACCAGAAATCACTGCATTCCCCGTGGTTTTAAAACAACAATTTATGCAATACGAATCGAAAATTGCTCTCCCATCACGTAACAATCATCGCGAGTACAAATCAAAGAGAGCAGCAGCTCCCACAAGAACATAAGAATCAATACATAATTTATAGGCATATATTTGAACTTCTTTTCCCTGGTTTTCATCTCCCAAGTGCTAACTGATTTTGCTACCCTTGGGAAAGTAGACTTACTTGGCCTCCCTTCTTCATCTTTTATCTGAAGGCTATGATTGAACGCCTCAAATTGCAGATCGTTTTATGTAAATCCTGATATTGTTATTCCAATAAACCACAATGTGTTCTTCCGTAGGTGTTGAATTCCATACTTGTCTATTCAATTTCTCCAATTTGGAAAACATGTTAAGAAGCTTTGAAGGTAGAAAAGTATGAGATGCAAAGCCTCTTATGACAATCTGCTAGTGCACCATTTCACCCAATTCAATTGACTCCCATCCAATAAACGTCTGCCAGGTTGCAGAATATGTAAACTTGTCTGGTAAATTTCCTAGATTCTGCATCTCTTAAAAGAACTACTACCCGTCTGAAAAGAAACCATTCTCCCTTTATCCAACGATCACGGCGGTCCAAGAGAATATGTTTCTCTGAGACATTTTATCAAATAGCTGACGAGCTGCCTCAACATCTGAGCATTTTGAATAAGCATGTGCCACGAGATTCCACAAGACCAACAAGTCATGGTCAGAAAATTTTGATTTCAAGAGAATCTCGTGAGCAGCTTTTGCGTGCTTAACGAAAGCAGTTTTCATGAAGAACATCGACGTTTCTTCGGCAGGAACTGAACTGGAAACTTAGGTAGACAATGCTCCATTTGGATTAAGGGGCAATAGAAAATGGTGGAGTAAAAAATCAATAAACTGTAACTTTTAAGATATCAAAATCAAGATAGAAACCAAGTTCACCGAAAATGGTGGAGTAAAAAAATGAATAAACTGTAGCTTTTTATATATCAAAATCAAGATAGAAACCAAGTTCACCGATATCCACCAGCCAACAAGCGTAAAAGAGCAAAAAAATTGCGAGACAGATGAGCGCAAGACTCGACTTTATTATCAGACGAAGCTGTAGGAAAAATAAATGCGGAAGAAGGCTGACCGACGCCCAATTGGACGAGGGAAACCAGTGTTAATGTCTCGTCCCCACCATTTTAGCAAATTGATGCTGCAGTATCAGCTCCAAAACTGACTGGGTTCGCATTGAATTTGGGTAAGGAAACGAAAAGACCGCTCCTTTTATCAACGATGCTGTCGCAATCTGAAAACAAGTTGTTCCCAAATCAATCGGGCTCCAGCTACGTCAGCTCCCACCACATTCAGGAACTCGCGTAAAATCGGATGATATTTTATTTTTAATACATATCAATGGTTAGTCTCTCTTCTAGAAAATATCACAGCACGTTCACCGCGGAGAATGGCTTTATCGCTATGAAACGACATGTCGTGTGAAGGTTGCAGTTTCTTTATCGACTCTTGCCAAAATGACTCCGATTTGTAAGCTTCCATTAGATTAGCCAACCGTGGTCAAACTGTGGCTCATCCTCCGCCAACCACCTTTTCTTCTTTTGACTATCAGCTGATTCCAGAAATCAGTTCTCGTGCAGTCAATCTTCTCTGCGTAAAATACCGCTTCTCCAGAAAACAACGTCTGGAAAGACAACGATAACTGAAAACAAAAATTAATACAGCCAGACAGAGTTTCATTCTGCGATAATGTTTCTTTTTGGAATCGATAGCGGAATGAATTGAGCTCAGAGAGAATATCTTCTCCACGGCGGATCCCAGTATTCTTTTTTCATGGGTATGTTTTAGATCCTACTGTTTCGTACTCTTAACTCTCAGATTCATATCGGACTCTTGTTTATTCCTTCCGCTTCTTCCGTTTTATTTCCAGCTGCCAGTTCTTTTTTACTGTCAATTGCTTCTTTTTTATCGTTCATCCGAGCTAGGGCCCTCCTCATATCCGTGTAGTTGATTCTGAATGAAGCCAGTAGATCTTTTCCTTCTGTTTATGTAAAATTTGGGTGTTTGTAGGAGTAATTTCTTAGATTTGGACACGAATATGTGACTTTTGGGGTCGGCTTCTATTTTTTAGTAAATTTTACTTTGAATCACATGGGTCGGCTTCTTTTATATGCATTTCGTTGCTGGTGATTTGTGAATTTTAGTTTTGGGCTTCTCGATTTCCCTTTCCCTTTGAATAATAGATTCCTTTGAATAACAGGTCTGTTCTAGAGGGATATTGCTCCCAGTTCAAGTATTGAATAAGGGTGGATTTCTCAGATACAATGGTATCAACCAACAATGTAAATCTGAAACAGGAGATTGTAGAGTCTAATGGCCAAAAGGTGAAGGCTCACAAGGATCTACACATTTCAACCTCTAGAAAGAATCTCCTAAGGGATGGGAGCTCGCAAAGAAGTTCCCCTCTTAGTATTACTACTCCTACTGGCGCTAGCAAAATACAAATCCTCAAATTCGGTTCTGCTTCGGCCTCGTTTAAGAGGTTTGCCGAAGAAAGAGACAAGATATCTCAATCTGTAGCGTCTGGTCATCACATCAGAGAGCGGTTAAATGGAGTAATTTCGAGGAAAATCGATTGGCATTCAGTCAGACACATGTGCAAAGAATGGATTAGAAACCCAATGAATATGGCCCTTTTTGCATGGATCTTTTGTGTTGCTGTTTCAGGAGCAATTTTGTTTCTAGTCATGACTGGAATGCTGAATCATGCCCTCCCAAAAAAGTCTCAGAGAGATACTTGGTTTGAAGTCAACAATCAAATTCTAAATGCATTATTTACTCTAATGTGTTTATATCAACATCCAAAGCGAATCTACCACCTCATACTTCTCTGTCGATGGAAACCCGATGATGTTACCAGGCTAAGAAAGATTTACTGCAAAAACGGGACTTACAAACCCCATGAGTGGACCCACATCATGGTGGTTGTAATTCTCCTTCAAGTCAACTGCTTTGCTCAATATGCACTTTGTGGTCTAAACCTGGGTTACAGAAGATCTAACCGTCCGGCCATTGGTGTTGCCATCTGTATATCATTCGCCATTGCTGCCCCTGCAATTGCTGGGTTATACTCCATTGTTAGCCCCCTTGGGAAGGATTACGACTCTCAAATTGATGAGGAAGCGCAGCCTCGGGATTCTGGTCCTGAAAAGCAAGAACAGCGGAGTTTGAGATCGTATGAGAGAAGATATTCGTTCGCAAGTAGAGATGAACAGAAAGTTGTCGTTGACGGACCGCAATGGAGTGGAGGGATACTCGATTTTTGGGACGACATTTCTCTAGCCTATCTCTCCCTCTTTTGTAGTTTTTGTGTATTTGGGTGGAATATGGAGAGGCTTAACTTTGGAAACATGTATGTTCATATTGCCACCTTTCTTCTATTTTGCGCGGCCCCTTTTTGGATTTTCATCTTGGCAGGTGTAAATATTCAAAACGGAGCCGTTAGGGGAGCTATGGCAGGGGCCGGAATAGTTCTTTGCGTGTTTGGTTTACTCTATGGTGGGTTCTGGAGAATTCAAATGAGGAAGAGATTTAATTTGCCTGCTTATGACTTCTGTTTTGGTGAGCCAGCTGCCTCCGACTGCAGCCTTTGGCTTTTCTGTTGTTGGTGCTCTCTTGCTCAGGAAGTAAGGACCAGCAATTCATATGATATCAGAGAAGATAAGTTTTGTCTTAAACACCCTGACCGGAGTAGCCATCTTCCGGATTCATCTTCTATATCAGGTACGACTACTCCGTTGGCTAGTGGCTGGACCCCTAATTTTTCAAGCCCCTATAGGGATCCCAAAGGTTCTGCTAGTCCAAATATTCAGCTTGCTTCGTTACAAGAAGAGTGTTTCATTGAAGTTGAAGATGAAACCATGAGGCCACCCGCTCCACCATTGATTCAAAGAGGAACCACTTGATCGAGAAAAAGTGAAGAAATACGTTAGTTTTTTGTGATTTGTGAGTAATACATACTTTATTGATGAAAAAATGCGTCTAAATTTCGAGGCAATGTTTCTTGTTCATTTGGCTTCGTAATGATCTATCTTTGCAGAAAACTACTAGCGCCTGCTGTAATTTGATACGAGGCAATGCATATTTGGTGTTTCAACTCCGTATATAACTCCTGGATATATATAGATAGGGGTGGAATTCGTCTGGTTTGGTTTGATTTCACCCACAATTAAAACCGAACCAATCGATTTTTGGAACCGAACCCAAACAGAACTGATATTTTTGTTTTGTTCGGTTCGATTTTGGTTTTTCAATTTTTTTTTTTTGTTTAAACTCGGTTTTGTGTAGGTTTTGTCCGGTTTTTAAACTCGGTTTGGATCGATTTTGATCAATTGAGTTTCATAATTTGTAATTTTAAATATATAAATTTTATAATTATTATAAATTCGATTTGATTTGATTTTTTAAAAAAGAAACCGAACTGTTCCAAAATCAGTTTTTTCAAAATTGAAACCAAATCGAACCAAGATTTTCAATTCAGTTTTTAACCAAGCCGATTTTCATCCCTACTTACAAATCAAGGCCTGAATCAGTAGAGATAAATCTAAGAAGGAATTCATGTACTAATGAAGTTCATTTCATTGAGGGTTGATATAACTGTTGTGTTGTTTTCTCAAAATAATACAAAAAGGGTTCTCAAAAAATAGTACGCGGGTTTTGATAATCAGCACAATGCAGAAGATCTCGGTATTGAAATTAGGTAGGAGATCTACGATCGTGTATTATCTGTTCATGTCTGGTATTTAAAACTTGGTCTATATTTCTTGTTCATGTGTGGATTTAGGAGCAAAAGCTCAGTGTCCCTAAAAATGGTGATGGGTCACTTCCATTGCCAAAGATGCTGAGCTTTCAAACTATGCATGTAAATGGGTGCGTCGTAAGCATGCATTTGAATTAACTTAATCATTATAACTTTAACTTAATGGCATTAATTTAACTTAATCATTGATGCCATTATTTCAACTTTTTTAATCATATCTTTTTATTATTATTCCACTACGTACACTTGATGGGTTCTCCTACAAAGGAACAACGAGTATATTAGAATAATGATACGTTTATTTTTTTATTTTACTTTATTAAAATACTCGTTAACGTATCAAATAATTATTAGTGTAATTAAAATATAATTAATACAATAAATTAAAGATAATTATTGTTTGACGTCATTGAGTATTTTAAGAAAACATAATAAGATATTAAACATAATATTATTTTTTAGATTAGCCGTTAGTTTTGATTTTGACCTCAATATTATTGAATTTGTTTGGAACATCAATCATGTAATTATTTTTATTTTCTAAAATTATACGGTTTTTTCGTTGATTTAATATATCAAAATGATAACCACAAGTATATCAAATCTGAAACTCTTCAATAACGCAAAATAGAAACTCAAAATCGCGTTTGAAATCAAGTATAAAGAACTTGACCCCCAATTGAACATTACCGATAGAACTAAAGTTATCAAACAAATAATTTGATTTGCAACCGAACTTGTAGTTAGAAGCAAAGTTATTAAGTTAGATTTCTAGAATCAATTCATTTAAGTTTTTATGAATTTTCTTAGTTTTTGATCTTGTTATTAAACTTCTAATATTTTGAAATAAATCTTTAACTTTCATTTCAAATTGGTTGCACCTTGATTCATATCACACAATTTGTAACTCGGTATATGACATAATTTTTAAAGGGTCAATCTAATATAGATGTATTATAAGTTTTTCACATCTTAAGTTAAAAAAATAAGTCATTATACTTTATTAGAAATCAAATTAGATATAAAATTTAATTATATGTATAAAATTATTATTTTTTATTTTTTTTTTAAATTATTGCAAACTGGTAATTAAATATCTATTTGGTTCCTCATAACATTATAGTATTTTTTGAGAAAAGTTGAGAATGTTCTACCAAATGATAAAAACAATATAAATTACATTACCACTACGCACCGCGAAAGGGCGCATTAGATTTAGGACCAAGGTTACTTACCCAGGGATGATTGAACAGTATTCTATGAAAAGGATATAACTGTAAATTCCACTAACCAACCTCACACATTCGTCTCTCACTTATTTATATCCACTTCTAATAGCTAATAAGAGAACGACACGTAAATAAAATCATGGTTTTTGTTTCTGCTTCCTCAGATGCTAGTTGCTAGATTACATAAATGCGCCTATATACTCAAGATAATAATCAAAATGCCCTTTTCAGCTTGAGGCATTTTGTTCTCTGATTCTGATTGGTTTGCCAGCATCGAACATATGATGTAGGAGATTGCGTACCTCCTCGTGTGCTAATCCCTATATAAGAGCCTTCTACCTCCCCCATCTCAACTCCGCTCCATCTCAAAATCCTTGCCTTTTCACTCACTCTCTCTCTCTCTCTCTCTCTCTCTCTCTCTCTCTCTCTCTACTTGGGGCTCAATTAGGCCAGAACTGGCTCATTATCAGGGAACTCTGCAGGAAGAAGATTCCTGTAATCGAGGGGTGGTTTTCTGTCTCTATGAGGCCCTAGGCACTCGAGACGTCAAAACCGTCAAGAAGATTCTTGCTCCTGACCTAGAGTGGTGGTTTCATGGCCCGCCGTCTCACCAGTTTCTAATGCGCATTCTCACTGGCGCCAAATCGGAGGACAAATCTTTCAAGTTCATTCCGGAATCCATTGATTCCTTCGGCCCCACTGTCCTCGTCGAGGGTTCCGATCAAAGCCGCTCGATTTCCTGGGTCCACGCCTGGACAGTCAGTGATGGGATGATTACTCAGGTGAGGGAATATTTCAACACGTCGCTTACGGTCACTCGCGTCGGGAACCCGACCGATTCTCCATCACCTTCCGAATTCTCTACGGCTTCATCATCAACGACGTCGAGGGACGAGATCACTCTGGCGGGGTCCTCGAATCCTTGGGTCTCCATCTGGGAGAGTAGCCTCGCGGATCAAGGCGGGAAATCCGTGCCGGGTCTGGTCCTCGCTTTATAATAAAGAGAATATACACGTTCCAATCCATCATTGGCTAATCGGAGGAAAAGGAGATGTAGGAAATTAGGGTAAACATGCGTGTTGGTCAGTCTGTTTAGCTACTTCCGTACTTTCGTTTCCATCGTGTGTTTCTTTGCTTAGAATTATGTCGTGTGTAATGGTGTCGGACAGTAGAATGAGGGCGAGGCTCCATTGGTCATTTCCCATCGCGTCTGTAATCTCTCATTCCTGCCATAAAATAAGAACGCTTTTAAGTGTTCAACTTATAATCCAATGATTTAACTTCTAATCTTAATTACCTCATCGAATACACTTAATTTATGACACATCAAAGAGTCATAAAGCTTATACTCAGACCTGTAAGCCTAGAACCTTTGTTCATTTTATATAATAATTTTGGGTTCGAGTATTGTTTGTAAAAATATTTTTAATTTTCAATGCATTTCGATAGTGTTTTATTTTGTATGAGATGTTCATGCTTAGCAGACCTTCCACTAAATTCTTCTATGATGCGTGGATAAACAGTGGACGACAACTTTTTTTTTTTATAGAAACCGTTGACAAAGCAGACCACCGGCAATTACTATTTCAAACTGACATCAAGTTCTTTAATTATTTATAACATTTTTTCCTTTATTTTACGGAATAGATAGCGTCGACGAACAAACTTCATTCTTTTGAGTCATAAAAACCGTTTCCTATTTGAGATAGAGTGATCATCTTCGTAGCGCAGCCAAAAGAAACTGAAGAAAACTGTACTTCGCGGATCTCAGTTATGGCCTCCGACATGGGAATCCAGAAGTCCATATTATAATCTCATAATAAGAATACAATTATAAATTAGTAGTGGGTAAAATAATTACACGGTTGGTTACTTATAACATAAAATAACAAAGCCAGTAGTCATAATGACGTAGTGGTACGGCTGTCTATTTGATTTCACTATTGAAAAGGAGAGTCCTGTAATTGACTTATTAAATTACTTCCGACAAATCCTCGCCCTCCAATACTAGCACCTAACCTGGAACCTAACCTCACAGCTAAAGCAATCTAAGCCATTCACTTTGAAGACAAAGTCCATTTATTTATTTAGTCGCAATTATTTACCAACTTTATAGATAAAAATAATGCTTCCTTTATAGACAGAATGCCACGGCCAATTGGATTCCTGAATTTATCTGACACAATTAATAACAATTCATATATTAAGAATTTTCTATTAAAAATTCCAAATTTAGTAGGATTTACTTGTTTATTTATTTCTTAATTCGATGGTTTCTTCCCATTTTTTGCAATAAAACTTTTTCTTTTTCTTTTTCTTTTTTTCCAAATCTGTTCTCTTTTGTCGTTGGATTAACAGCTATTTGTCACTTCGTAGTTCGTAAATATTATAATTATTTTTGTAGGCATAAATTTCGTTGACTTTTAAGTAGCTATCTAACTTAACTTTATGTAGTTATCTAAATTTGTAATGACCAAGCTCTTAGTTTTTGTCCACCTATCAAATTATTAATGTCTCGTTTATTCTGATTTGGCAATATTTTTGCAACACCCATTGCATTTCACCTAAATACATTAATGTAAAATGAATAGATTATTTATTAGTTGACGCATTCATTTTGGTTTTATTTTTTAGAATAATATTATGACAGCCAATTTAGTAAAAATAAAACTGATCTAAAATTCTGTTAATTGAGATAATTCAATTTATATTATTGGAAGAGCACAATCTCACACTGTTTGGTAAAATAAAAATTATATAGTTTATAAATAGAATTTTCTTCGTATAGATAGTATAATACGTTTTGATCTAATTGTAAGAATAAATTTACGTGTGTGTCCAACTCCACAACAATTGCATTGAAAGTATCCGAGCACTCCTTGAATATTTAGTTTCTCTTGTTCACTCTTTTCAACACTCTGGAAGTATGTCGACGTTGAGTTTCTAATCAGTGAGAATTGTTGTTCAAAGTGAATGTTTATATGCAATCATGCACAAGTATTTTTGCCAAATTTCCACGAATATTATCAAGTCGGGGTTACGTGTAATTCTTATTAGAAACTTCCTTCTTTAGCAATGACTCTTCTAAACCTTTCTGGATACCTCTCTCGTTTACCACACCTAGACTTGCTCATTTAAGGTTTATGCGCTGGTTAAGACCACAAATCTCATTTTATTTCCAACGTGTTATAAGTATTCCAATTTCTCTCTTTTTTATGAACTCTGTCTTCTCCGAATGCAACAAGAGAAACCAGATATCCAAATTGTTGAGAATAATATACTCAACAAGTAAATGTTATGAATATATTTTTTTTTCTATAATTAATGATAACTTTTATTATTAATTTTTATATTTGCATTATTCGATATACTTTATAAATTCAAAGAAAAATCTTTAATTATTTGTGTAATTTTAAATTTACATATATGTTGATATATGTGAGATTAAATTTAAAAAGAAATAATCACATTAGTCTATGACTTATATTTGAAGTATAAAATCTTCAAATTAATAAAGTCATAAATACAGTTCACTTCGTTGAGAACATATAGTTATATTTCGAATATATATGTAGTGAGATAAAGTGATTGTATTTTATATAATATGATTATATAAGACTGAAGCAGATGAAATTATATTGTTTTTATAATATTTGTTAAATGAAAAATAATTAATTTTATCATAATGATGTTCATATATATATAATCTTAATTCATTGTATTTAGTAGACTCCTATTTCATTTTAATTTATTTTTTGATTTACTTAGTAAAGTTTTATATGAGTTACATTACATAAACTTTGTATTTTGAAAATAAAATAAATAAGTAACTGGTAATGCTAATATTGACATAATGAAATCAATAATACAAAATTTTATTGTTTGTTAGTTCAGAAATTGAATAATTAGTGCGTAATTTATAAATGTTATGAATTAATTATTCAATTTAAAACTAATGATAGTCAAGAATAAAAATGTAATATGAGAGGTTAAAAGATCTTATACCTAGCATTATTATGAATCTTAATGGAGGATTAATACATATTTAATGAGTATATCAATGTACATTACTTTGAGTAAATATACTTTATAGTTCTAAAAGTGCAACTATAGATATTTAATAAAATTACTATAGAGTTAATAATTGTGTTATTTAATATAAAGAGTTTATATTAATTAACACATATTATTGGAGCTTAATACTATAGTTCCATCGGTCTCTCTGTCATCTTATATCACTATTTAATTTCCATATTACAAAAATAAATATATAAATAATTACTTATGATTAATTATTTATAGACACTAAAATAAATATATTATCATTTAAAATATATAAATAGTTTTTATATTTTGAATTCACAAAAAAAAAAAAAAAAATCTCATTAAATGAGATTGTTTAAAGAGAATTTAAATTGAATTTGAATAATTTTATTAGATAGATTTGATATTTAAATTTAAATTGAAGTTAGTTATTTAACAAACTATCAAATCAGATTTTTGAAATTTGAATATAAGTAGATTTTAAAAATCTGATCAAATTAGATTTGATCTACGATTGACTTATAGTTTGTTGATTATTTATAAGTATATCTAAATAATCTCATAAGATGAAATTATCTTGAAAAGTTGTTTTCAAAAATATATTGTAAAAACTGTTTTTAGAGTATATGATTAATCGATAAATTAATTTATTAAATAAATAAACTACTAATCAAATTAGATTTAGTTAGATAAGATTTTTTTTAAAAATTAATTTTTATTAAAATAAATCTGAAAATTAATTTTAAAATAAATTTATAAAATTGTCAAATGTGATTTGACAGGAAAAAGAGAAAAAAGATAGAAAATAACTTTCAAAAAGAAGATCTAATCCTTTTGAGAGAACCAGTGTGACCTTTCCATATTCAGTTTTAGAAAAATATTTTCTAAAATCGAAGATAGACGTCTCATGTGTTGAAAATACGTCTCTGCACAAATATAAGAGTGTGTTATTCTCGTAATCTGGACGTCTACACGTCACGAAATTTAAGTGTAAAGATCTTCAGAGAATATTCAAAGGTTTCCAAGTTTTCGGGAAAAATATTTGATTCTGAGTCAAAACTGTTAAAATCAGATGAGAGTACATAAGTAAAAACGTTTCTCTAAGAGGTATTTTCTTTTATTATTCAACAATTTAAATTTAATAATTTTTTCAATTAAATTGTTTACATTTCGAAAAATATATATTTTTAAAAATATTTTCTTTTAGAGTAACGAACAAAATTAATGAATTTTGTGATTTTAAAATAATTTTAAAATCACGTGGATAACGCGTGTCACTATTATCATGAATAATAGAGAATTCTATCATGCGTAAGGTTCACGAAAACCGATACAAATTTCAGTAGGTTGAAAAATAAAACAAATAATTAAAAGAAAATTGAATTTATTTTATAGTTGGTTCATTATATACTTGAGTTCAAATTATAAATAGTATTTTGGGATTATTGTTTCACATTTTCATAAATTTATTTTCCAAATTATTTTTTCTATTAAATAACATTGAAAAAAATTCAATTCAGACTCTATCGTATGAGGTCATTTGTCATTTGGTTTCTAATATTTTTTTTCCAATCAAACCCTATCGTACACGCCATTTGTAATTTAAATATTTTCTTTTAATTTTTCGTTAAGTTGATTATTTTTTATATACAAAAATTTTAAAAATTATAAAGTTATAAATTAATTTAAAAAAAATAACAAACGATATTCAATTTATTTGAAATTTTTATCATATATTTACCACATTTTGGATAGATAATCTGAAAATTTTTGTAATTTTCTAATACCTGTGTAATGTATTATAATTATTATTCAGCATATTATAAAAAGATAATATAAAAAGTTTCATTGTTTTCTAATACTTGTACTATTTATTATCATTTTAATTAATTATTTATAAAATAATTATAATAAATTGTATAAATATTAAAAAATCACAAAAATTTTTAAATTATCTACTCATAATGTGATAAGTATATAATAAAAATTTCAAGTAAATTAAATATTGTTTATTATATTTACAAAATTAATTTATAATTTATAATTTTTAAATATAAAAAATAATTAACTTAACAGAAAATTAAACAAAAAAATTTGAATTGCAAACGACGTATGCGATAAAATTTGATTCGATAAAAAAAAAAAACATTAGAAATCAAATGACAAATGACCTTATAAGATAAAATATGAATTAAACTTTTCTCAGTAACATTTTATTACATAATAATTTATCATCAAGGACTTTTATATACCTGTTAGGTTGGAAAATATAATTTTTTACGAGATATACTTTTTCTAACCTATTTTTTATGATGCTGATTAATATTTAATTAAGGTCCCCTGAATGGGTAGGTAAATGAATAAATAGGATTGACACCTTAATAATTACTGCGGAGTAAATTTACGTGGACTCTTTC
>CM039520.1:23225933-23236237 GCA_022433055.1 Begonia peltatifolia | reverse complement strand
GAGGAGATGGAATTTTGAATCCCATTCACCATCACTGATGGATCGGCTCTTGGTACCCCCTAGCGAGACATCTAATGTCTGACCATGTCATATGTTCTATACTAGCAATTGAATCTAAAATGACCGCATTCTAGGCATATTTAAAAGGAGAGGAATCACACAATCAGTAAACTAAAAGCAAGTTCTCAGAATCCTGAACTAAACTACGGTGATTTTCAGCTTTGTCTTGTTTCAGTTGATAAGCATAAATTCCTGGGATAGATTGTTTACACCTATAATTAATGAAACTTGCAAAACCCAGAATTTGCTGAAAGATGAACCAACCTGAAGATACGAAGTGACAAGTTGATGTATCATGTCAGTAATTTGTTCTACTTACATGACCATGGCCGAAAATAGCATCTTTTCCCTACAGCTTTCAGGTTAGTTACCTCCCAACCACGGCCCTTCTTGTAACATTCCACCTGTTGCTCCTAGAAAAAGTCTTGCGGTCAAATTCATGTTTTTTTCCGTAATCCTGAGATTATGAAACGGAAGATCAATTTAAAGAGAAAAAAACTCAAAACCATATTAGTGGGCAAAATAATCTAAGCGTGGATAAAAAAAAAAGTCTTGTTCGATTATAAAACTGCAGTAAATTAATTACCGTATCTCAAATTTTGTTCCCGTTTTCTAGACCCCCAATAGCATAAATGTTGTCTCCAAGCACTACAGAATCAAAGTATCCTCTACAATCGCGCATGGATTCAGCCATCATCCCCGAACCTTTTCAAGGATCAAAGGCCTCAATAGTTGATACCATTTTATTTCCATCGTAGCCCCCCACACCATATCTGTAAGGACATATATAAATATGAGACGAAATTTCTTTCGATACTTTAATCTAATTATTTTGTTTTTTCGTATTTATATTTCTTATTATATAATGACTGACAATTTAATTATTTATGAAGTTAGTTCAGGGATCTTACATAAAAGTAAAAACTCACAATTTTTCTCCTATAATAGCCAAGGAAAGAGGCGTGACATAGTGGACATGTTCTCAACTGTTCTCCATGAAAATTTTTGAGGATCTAACCTTTCTACTGATCTGAGAAGATAGTAAAAGACAACGTCTTAGATCATCTAATTTATAGGATTTCACTAAAAACACACCAACGACTTTAATAAAATAATAGAGACATTATAGGGAAAACAAACATGTAAAAAATAGGAAGTTAAAACTTCAAATTCAGCTTAGTACTATAAAAAATGTGTTGGAAAAAATTATAATCATAATAACCTCGCAGTGATAGTAAATAGTACTGATCAGAATAATTTTAAAAAAATACTGTACTCGATAATCTCATAGACAGAATTATCTTTTTAAGTAATTTTGTAGGAAAGAATAGAGATGTCATAAACGATTCCACTTAAAATTCAATTCTTTAGATAGAACAAACTTACACAGTTTATTATGGAACTAAATAGACAGAATGAGAAATGATAGCAAATATGATCTGAAAAATATCTAAAATATTTTCTTACACCGTAAAAATATAACTGCCAAGAAGTAAGGAAAATAATAGCAAATTAAACACAAAATTTATACACGAAAAACTCAAATCGAGAAAAAACCATAGAGACTGAGTGTAAAAAAAAGCTCAAAATGAAAGAATGATTTTCTTTTTTTTGACAGGACTCTCTATTCATAGGGAGAGAGTGCTGAAATGACAAGAATACTGCGAGATCAGAAGATCTTATTGTATGGAGAGATACGTAGAGAAAAAATCTCTTATTTCTCTATCTTCCTTTTTTGTTTAACGAGATAGGCTCCTCATGATAATGGAAGGACCCCACAATATGAACTCTACTGTCTTGTCAAAATTCTTTGAAATTGCTACGACTGTTATAATCTCCTGCTTATACTCTATATCAAAGCAGTTAAAATTAACTAGTAAAGATGATATTTTCTCCTTGTTCATGTATATTCCCGCCTAAACATTTAAAGAGTCACTTTGACATCACTGCACTTATTTAATAGTTATTATTAATATATTGTTCACGTAAATAATTGTAACAATAATTACGTGTTTAAGTAATTAAAGTAGTCAAAAGTGACTTATAAATTGAAATATTAAAAAAAAAATACTGTAAAAATAATTAACTAAAATTGTGTGAAGAGAAGAGATCGAAGAAAATAGGATATTAAAAAAGAAAGTAATTAAACTAAAAAAAACTAGTAGATTGTTTTATAGTTGATAAGGAAATAAGAATACAAATTTTGATTTTTATTCTCGAAGCTGCTATAGATTAAAAATAAAACTAAATAATTTATTTAAAAAGAAAAAACACTGTTAGAGAGTTAACTAAAACATAACCACTGTGAAATATCTCAAAAATCAATTCCGGATGGAGCCCAATCTAAACAAAGATGGGGAAGACCTAGAGGTTGTGACAAAATTATATAAATGGCTGCTACAGTCCTCTCCTCATGGACTTTAGCTTCCATCTTCTGAAACAAAAAGTGACAAAGCACCTCTTCACTCAGTTCAAATTCACACTAACCAAACCATGGGAAGCTAAGCACTTGGCTAAGAATGTAAACCTCGTAATTCAATTTCACCACCACCTCGTTATTCAATTTCACCACCACGGCATATAATCGTGCAAACAACATTGAGGGGAGGGAAATCATGCCTTAATTCCCACTCGCTTTCTACGTCGCATGACCCGTACTAATATAGTAAATTGTCAGCAGTCAATTACCAAATCATCCCGCTACAGTTTTCCACTTAAAACTTCTTTTCAATTCACTAACTGTTCACTCCTGCGAGTACATAAAGTTTTATGTACTCGCAGGAGTGAACGGTTTTAGTATTTTGATAATCAATGCAACTTTTCGTTCTATGTACTCGCAGGAGTGAACAATTTAGTGAATTGTAAAGAAGTTTTAAGTGGAAAACTGTAGCGGGGTGATTTGGTAATTGACTGCTGACAGTTTACTATATTAGTACGGGTTATGCGACAAAGAAAGCGAGTGGGAATTAAGGCATGGGTAGAGATTTCCCGCTCTTCCATTACTCGAGCTCCCTGTCAATGTCAGTTCGATGCTAATCTGCAGCAGAAAAAAACCTGGAATATCATTTCTCTCATTTTCGCATTCGTCAATCCGCTTCTAGATCAAATTTTTCTCGCGAAACAAACAGTGAGATTGTCCTCTCGTCCGCTTGCACAGGTTCGTTTACCTGGTATTCTTAACTCCGTTTGGATATGTGCGATGCTCTGGCTTCCTCTTCTTTTACGTCGCGGTTGATTCTCAATTTCCTGCGATTTCAAAGCTTCCTGTATATCTATCCGTTTGGTTTCTAGGTTTCTGCAGTTTGGTTTAAGTCTGAAACTTTTGTATTGTTACTATTTCTGGAATGTTTCCTCTATTATTTTTAATATTTTTTTTTTCGATTTTATGCTTTCTCAAGACGAGCTTACACTCGTTGACGAACTTATTGATGATTTATCTCTTTGGCAACGATTTTTGATGATCTGAAACGCTGAATCATAGATTCTATTTCGGATTGTTATGAATATTGTGGTTTGAACAGTATGGCTTAGTTGAGTTTCTGATAGTTAACTCTCCTAAGCAAGGAGGCTACGAGTAATGCGGCATTTCTTCAACTGCTGTTAAGCTGATCGAGAAACGTGTATTTTGATTTTTTTTTTTTTGGCTTTTTTTTTTATTTCTTTTATTCTTTTCTCCAGGAGAAACTCTCGTTTTATAGGCAACCCCTGCGAGTACATAGAATGAATAGTTGCTTTGATTCCAAATCGCTCTTGCAATTTCCTGCATAATATTTAAATTAGAGAGTTACTATATTTCTTAGGTGTAAGTGACAGTCATTTTAATTTTGATGATGATTGTGGTGTAATTCAACTAACTTCATCTGCTTTGGTTCTCTTTCATAGTGCTCTTCATGGATCTATGTGGTGTATTTGTCTCTGTAGAAATACTTTAAAGCTGGATTATGATATTTAATGTAAGGAAACTCTCACCCGCTCTTTGCGAGTCTTAAGAGAGTACCTCTGTTTTTCTTTCTCTTTTTAGATGTATATTTACACACGTACAAATACAGTTTGGTAAGACAGACTTAAATTTGTAAAAGTCATTTAGCAAACTGTTGTGAGTAAAAGGCTAGTAAGAAAGATTGCAATCTTATAATATGTCTTTCTTTTCATTTTCCCTCACTTCTGTCTTGGGCTTGAGTTCTGGATATTTATGAATTGCCACCATCATTTGCAATATGTTTTCTCAAAAGTGATTTGTTTGCTTTATCAATTTATTGATGAGTAAAGTCTTCTGCTGAGATGTAGTAGCATCCTTGCCCCTGATTAGTTGGATAATGTCACGAAGTCCTCGTGTGGCATTTAGTTTATTTAATCTGTGAACTAATAATCATGAGGTCGTTAGTCGTCTCTGTTGATTTTAGTTTTATTTTACGTGCGATTTTCATCAAGAAAGGATACACTCGAAATTCAATTTTCAGTAAAATTATAGTCGGTAGCAGAGTGCTCTGACTCTTTTCTGGAGCTAAGGAATGAGAGGGGGAAGGAAGAACAAGTCACTTACTTTGAAGGGAAAAAGGGAGCCTTCATGGCCATTAAATTGCAGCGGAACTGCCAGGAATCTAAACAAGAGAGACCTTGGTGGAGTTATTTTTGGTTGCACGCACAGCACAATTGAAGAGTGTTATTCAAGAGAACTGTTTGGTTAGTCATCCACATTTTTCATTTGGATGTAGTTGTGTTCCTGTGCAAGTGTCTTTTGTCCAACTCTGCTCTCCAGAAGTTAACTCCATGACACTTTTTTCTATACTTGTTGAATAGGATTACCCTCACGACATATATCCTACGTACGCAACATTGGTCCTGGTCTACCACTATTTTTATTTAACTACAGTGACAGAAAACTTCATGGAATCTTTGAAGCAGCTAGCAAAGGGATGTTAAACATAAATTCATCAGCGTGGAGTGCAGATGGTTCTGATTCTACCCCATATGCTGCGCAGGTACATTACAGGAATAAGCAAGCATTAACTTTATTGAAGATTTATCGACTTATTATTCACTTTCCTTGAATTGCTATAATACTCTTTTTCTTAAAGCTGATACATGTCATTGGTGTTATAAGGTCAAGTATAGGATCCACATGGAGTGCCAACCTTTGCTCGAGGATCAATTTAGCACAGTTATTTCTGACAACTACTACGCGCATAAGCTATTCTGGTTTGAACTAGATCAGAAGCAAACAAGGAACTTGATCTCTTTGTTTTCCTCTTCACGGCTTCAGAGGAGTGAATTGGCTTGCTCGTCAATGGAGAATTCCAGTTCTTCAGTAAATTTAGATAGAGGCTTCAGTAAATGGGGCTCTTGCTACCCAAACACGATCCTCTGAAGAGTGATATGGCCGCTGAAGTTTGTCTAGAAAAACCCTTGTCAAAGAAAACATGGACCTCTTTGTTCAAAGGTTCAGCTACTTTAGAAGCAAAGAAGGAACAAGAAGACTTTAGAACTCCTGATACAGAATTTACTCGTCCAAGTAAAATTCAGTCCAACATGGAATTATCTTCAAAATTTTTGGCTTCTTCAGATTCACAGACCGAGCTTTTATATCCTCAGAAAAATCAATGGGAAAATTACACTGAGCCACTTACAATGTTAAACCACATTAATGAAGTTTCAAACTCCTCTGCCACGGATGCTATGATAGGTAAAGGTGGCGGATTTGTCGAATTACATGCTTTGGAATTAAATACTCCTTTTGCAGACAAGTCCAATACGTCCGAAAATTCTTCGTGTGACAACAAAAATTTAATTGAAGAAAGCCAGGATTTCAATGTTCTCGCCAAATGTCGATGCAATAATTTGGAATGGTGCATTTGCACGACCTCCATTTCTAGTGAATCACCCTCAATTTTGGCTTTAAAAGAAGAGCTTCCCTCGGAGATTGATCATAGGAAAAGCATTCCAATACAATTGAAGGGATCGAAAGAGAATTGCTTATTTGAAAATGCTATGGATTTTGATCTGATGTCGTCTAATCCTCGATCTATTTTGATTCAAGTAAGTCAAAATGTTTGTACATTATTTATCTTTTATCGATGTACTCCATCTAACATCTTTATATTTAATTTGAAGTAATGTTATATTTACTCTTTTATTGTACTTTTCAAAAAATTGGTAACTTGTCAAATAATGATTGGTAAAATTATCTAATAAATGATTTATTTATAAATAAGTAATAAATTATAATGTAATAAATAAATAAATAATTTTTTATTTTAATTGCATTAATTATTGTTTGACGCTTCAACAAGTTTTGTAAGAGAATATAATAAGATAGTAAACATAATATTATTCTTTATTTTGGTTATGAAGTTGCTGGAAGTAGTTGAACATATGAAATCGTGTCAACTAAAACAAGCTCAAACTATCTGCGCCTTGGAGCAAGATCAGGTATCTATTTAGCATTTAGCACTTCTATCTTATATTACTACATTACCTTCCGTGTTCATAAGATTGTTCGCTTTCTATCGACCACTTTTCATGCACTCTTGTAAGATTGCGTGTCATGTTTTATGAGTAACTTTGTGGATTAACTTTTGAAAGTAATCATGAAAAGAGGATAGGATGATAGAACAGTCCTATTTTTCCATATAAGTGAGCTAACGTTATTACATTTGAAGCACAGGTTAAATCAAGAACTGAAATTCAACATTTAAAAGAAAGATGCTGTATGTTAGAACGTTACATGGATATAGAAATAAGTGATGGGGGAAACATAATTGATTCAAATGATAGATCTCAACCAAACCTTGATGGTTCCATACTCATAGCTGAAGGATGGAACGACAGAAGTTGGTCATCAACTTTGGAGTGTTATCACCATTCGCTAAATTTTTTGAAACCTATTACTTCAATGAGGTCTGCACGATTATATGCCTCGGCGGTGAAATCGAATAACGAGGTTTACATTCTTGGTGGTAAAAGTGATAATTGGGATAATACAGGTATGCAACTGTGCATTGTCTCTTAAATTTTTTCTTTTACTAAAGTAACATTTTCTCATTTGAAGTTGAATTATACAACTTGGAAAGCCGTCAGTGGTTCAGTCGGCCTCAGTTCAACCGAAGCAAGAGAAACTTAGGAGGGGTTACTTTGAGCAGCAAAATTTTTGCAATTGGTGGAGCAAATGAGCTTGAATATTTTTTGGACGTGGAGATGTTAGATTTAAACGTTGGGAAGTGGATCCCCATTCAATCAATGACTCATAGGGTACTGTTATTTTTAAGTGTTAAATCAGTCCAGAGTCCTTTAAAGTAAGACATTCTACGGTAAAAAATTTTGTTGAGGAAAAAGTAAATCTGCCGTTTCATCCAATGGTCTTACTAATGTATTAATTTACAATTATTTCTCTTTAGTTTTTTTAGGTTTTTAATAAGATGAAAATATCCAATGTTATTATATGTGCTCAAACAGTGTTTTATCGTAAGAATTTCTTTTACTGCCAGAGATTTGCTCTTGCTGCTGCTGAAATTGGTGGCGTTCTTTATGCAGTTGGAGGATACAATGGAAAGAATGGCTTAAAGTAAGCCTTTAGTCTTTCCGATTTTTTTTGTTAGTCTTTCTGCTAATTCTTCGCTGTTGGCCCAGGAGCCAAGTGCTTAGCTTCCCATGGTTTGGTTAGTATGCATTTGAACTGAGTGAAGAGGTGCTTTGTCACTTCTTGTTGCAGAAGATGGAAGCTAAAGTCCATGAGGACTGTAGCAGCCATCTATATAATTTTGTCACAACCTCTAGGTCTTCCCCATCTTTGTTAGCTAGGACTCCGTTCGGAATTGATTTTTGAGATATTTCACAGTGGTTATGTTTTAGTTTAAACTCTCTAACAGTGTTTTTTATTTTTAAATAAATTATTTACTGTTTTTTTTTAATCTATAGCAGCTTCGAGAATAAAAATCAAAATTTGTATTTGTATTTCCTTATCAACTATAAAAGAAACTATTAGTTTTTTTATGGTTTTACCTTTATACATTTTAATTACTTTCTTTTTTAATATCATATTTTCTTCAAACGCTTCCCTTCACACAATTTTAGTTAATTATTTTTAGAGTATTTTTTTTAAATATTTCGATTTTTAAATCACTTTTGACAACTTTAATTACTAAACACTTATTTATTGTCACAATCATTTATGTAAATAATATACTAATAATAACTATTAAATAGGTGCCTTGATGTCAAAGTGACTCTTCAAATGTTTAGGCGGGAATGTACATGAACGAGGAGAAAATATCATCTTTACTAGTTAATTTTAACCGCTTTGATATGGAGTATAAGCAGAAGATTATAAGAGTCGTAGTAGCTTGTTTTTGACAAGACAGTAGAGTTTATTTTGTGGAGTTCTTCCATTATAATGAGGAACCTACCTCGTTAAATAAAAAAGAAAAATTGAGAAAGAAGAGATTTCTTCTTTACGCATCTCTCCATATAACAAGATCTTCTGATCTTGCAGTATTCTTGTCATTTCAAGCCTCTCTCCCTATGAATAGAGTCTTGTCGAAAAAAATAAAATCATCATTTTATTGTGAGATCTTTATGCACTCAGTTCTCGTGGTTTTTTCTTGATTTGAGTTATTCGCATAAAAATTTGTTGTGTTTATTTTTGCTACATTTTCTTTATTTCTTGGCCGTTATATTTTTACGGTGTAAGAAAATATTTTAGGTATTTTTCGAATCGCATTTGCTATCATTTCTCATACTGTCTATGTAGTTCTGTAATTGAACTATGTAAGTTAGTTTTGTCTAAAGAACTAGATTTTAAGTGGAACTATTTGTGACGTATCTAGTCTTTCTTACAAACTTACTTAGAAAGATGATTCTGTATAGGAGATTATCCAGTTTAATATTTCTTAAAAATTATTTTGAGTAGTATTATTTACTATATTATTATTATTATTATTTTTCCTAACATATTTTTGGTAGTACCAAAGCTGAAATTGAAGTTTTAAGTTCTCATTTTTTATATGCCTGTTTTTCTTATAATGTCTTTATTATTTTACTAAAGTTGTTGCTGCATTTTTAGTGAAATCCTATAAATTAGATGACCTAAGACGTTGTCTTTTTCTTTTTTCAGATCAGTAGAAATGTTAGATCATCAAGAATTTTCGTGGAGAACAGTTGAGAACATGTCTACTATGACAGCGAGCCTTTCTTTGGCTATTCTTGGGAAAAAACTGTGAGTTTTTACTTTTATGTAAGATCACTGAACTAGCCTCATAGAATAATTAGATTGGAATAATTAGATTGTCATTCATTATATAATAAAGAAAATAAATACGAAAAAACAAAATAGTTTGATTAAAGCATCGAAAGAAATGTCGTCTCATATTTATATATGTCCTTGCAGATATGCTGTGGGGGGATACGATGGAAATAAAATGGTATCAACGGTTGAGGTCTTTGATCCTCATAAAGGTTCGTGGATGATGGCCGAATCCATGCGCGATTGTAGAGGATACTTTGATTCTACAGTGCTTGGAGACAACATTTATGCTATTGGTGGTCTAGAAAATGAGAACAAAATTTTAGATACGGTAATTAATTTCCTGTGGTTTTATGATCGAACAAGACTTTCCTTTTTGATCCACCGCTTAGATTATTTTGCCCACTATTATGGTTTTGAGTTTTTTTCTTTTTGTCAAATTGATCTTCGGTTTCATAATCTTGGAATTACAGAAAAAAACATGATTCTGACCGCAAGACATTTTTCCAGGAGCAATAGGTGGAATGTTACAAGGAGGGCCGTGGTTGGGAGGTAACCAACCTGAAAGCTGTCGGGAAAAGATGCTATTTTCGGCCATGGTCATGTAAGTAGAACAAATAACTGGGATGATACATCAACTTGTCATTTCGTATACTTCAGGTTGGTTCATCTTTCAGTAAATTCTGGGTTTTGCGAGTTTTATTAATTCTAGGTGTAAACAATCTAGCCCAGGGATTTATGCTTATCAACTGAAACAAGACAAAGCCGAAAATCATCATAGTTTAGTTCAGGACTCTGAGAACTTGCTTTTAGTTTACTGATTGCGTGATTCCTCTCCTTTTAAACATGCCCAGAATTCAGTCATTTTAGATTCAATTGCTGGTATAGAACATATTGACATGGTCAGTCATTAGATGTCTAGCCAGGGGGGTACCAAGAGCCGATCCATCAGTGATGGTGAGTGGGATTCAAAATTCCATCTCCTCGAGTCAAGAGGATACAAGTT
>CM039520.1:23203659-23225533 GCA_022433055.1 Begonia peltatifolia | reverse complement strand
GAAAGAGTCCACGTAAATTTACTCCGCAGTAATTATTAAGGTGTCAACCTTTTTTATTCATTTACTTACCCATTCAGGGGACCTTGTTAAATATTAATCAGCATCATAAAAAATAGGTTAGAAAAAGTATATATAGTAAAAAATTATATTTTCGAACCTAACAGGTATATAAAAGTCCTTGATGATAAATTATTATTTAATAAAATGTCATTTAACGGCAAAAATAATTTGGAAAATAAATTTATGAAAATGTAAAACAATAATCCGAAAATATTATTTATAATTTGAGCCGTTTTAAGTTTTTGAAGTTTTATGTTATGAAAATATTTTTCATGTATAACTTCAATCCCCATGAATAATTTGATAACAAAAAATAAAAGTAATTTTTTAAAGCTATAGTAATTTTGATAAATTTAAAAATGTACCTTTTCAACTTTCTTTTTCTGATAATGCACCAACAATAAAATAAATTCAATTTTCTTTTAATTATTTAAAATTTTAAATTATTACATCGAACCACCAATTTTCTTTTACATTTTTTTCATAAAGTATAAATTTTAGTTTTAAACTTTGAGTATTTGTTAAATTTAAACTATGAATTTTTTTGAACAAAATAAATATCAAGTTTTGACATTTGTTTAACTTAAATTATAAATTTTTTAAATAAAATAAATTTCAAACAAACTATTCCATCTTCAATTTACTTCAATTAAAATGAATTGAGCCCATACTGTAATATTTATATATATTTTATATTTATATTTTAAAAATTATAAAAAACCAAATAAAACTGAGTTAAATCAAGACTAAACCCAACTAAAACCATCTGAATATCTAGTTCAGTTCGAGTCAAACCAAGTTCAAACCAAAAAATCTAAAACCTGAATCAAATGTCACAAAACACTGAAAAATTTAGTTCGCCCTTCATTTTTTTCACACAGCAAGGTTCAAGATTAATTATGTGTAGAAAATTGTTTTACAAGTTTAACTTGAACAAAATTTGAAGTTTATTTTGTTCAAAAAAATTTTAAAATTTAAATTGATCGAATCACCAATGTTCATAATTAATTTGTGCCCAAACCTCCTATTTATTTCTCCATCTAAATTAAATATGCTTTTATGTAGATAATTAAATTTCATAATTCATAAAAATAATTAAAATTCCACTTTGAAGAATTTAATCTATTAAACCTCTCAAGCCGTTTATGTTTTTTTTTTTTCTGTAGTTGATAATCAATTCTTTAGTCTACTTGCATAAAATTAAATTTGCTTTTCATCTACACTTGTAATGCAACTAATTGTTTTTAAGAGGAAGAAATATACTATACTTCTTCCAACTATTACTATAAAACTACTATTCATATTAAAGTTTTGCTAATATTTTCTTCATCTAGTTAATTTGAATTAATCTTTTCCATGCCCACCAATTATTCAAAAAATAAACTCTTCGAACTATTACTACAAACCTCTTCATATTATAAAGTTTTGTTCATTTTTCTTCATCTTTTTAATTTGAAGTTATCTTTTTTAATTTTAATTATTTCAATCTAGCAAATTTAAGGCAATCAAAATAACATCTATTTTGTACCTAAAGTTAACAGAAAGAAGCCTACAAAGATAGCTTTGCCTGCGGGAGGAACAACACTAACGTGAGGAAGCAAGCAAAAAGGGCCAAAAATATATGCATATTTTACCTTTTTTTGAATCTTTGGCTTACCTTGTCGCTGACTACAGGTGCTAAGATACACTCACTAAAACTAGGTCTCAAGTTAAAGAGACCCTCACCAAGCATGGGTCTCGTAACCATAATAAGGTAAGAATTGAGTAGTCCCCACTCCCCAACTTCCAGCACATTGGCAACTAATTATTATGCTCCTCCCTCGTACTAAAATCCTATGTCACATCATAAAGTTCCCTTTTATTTGTCTGCAATCTACCTCCAGCAATTACAAAAACTAATCATACTAAGGGTGACTATCAGTTAGTTCTGGTCAGTGAGTGACACGGGAGATTTTAAATCAGAGGGGCATAAGAAGTGTGGGGTGGGTGGCAACTGTGGTTAAGCAGGCTTTTTGGCAAACAAACTAAGTTGGCATGGCATGGAGAAAACGAAGATCCTGCATATACGAACAATAAATCTGAAGCATGGCCCTTATGATTAACTGGGCAAGAACAAGTTGCAAGCATAACGAATGGATTTGAACGGAAAGTCAAATGTTTTTAAACAGTCAGATTTTAAGACTCTCAAGTACATGAACTCCAAAGAAAAGGCCTCGGCTTAAGAGGCGGAAGATGAAACTAATTGAATACTAGAAAAATAAAATGCAAACCTTTTAAGCTCTCTTCTGATTTTCGACAATTATTAGGCATAAATTCACTTTATTCCGTGAAATGAAGGCAAGACAGCAACGAGGGGATCTCCATACCCAACAGCTTCTGCAAATTATACAGAGTTGAAACCAGAAAATAAGTTGCTGTGCTTCAGGTTCAACTAGAATTAGATGGACAAAAAGTCTGGTGGATACAGAATTGTTGTTTAAAAAGAAACAAGATATTCATCTCATTGACCATAAAGTAAAACGAATGAAGTAAATATCAAAACACAAAAAAACAAAGGTTAAAACCAATATAAAATCCAAAGTATGAAGTTTATTTAAATTATCCCATAAACAATAATACTAACAACTAAAATTTTAAAGGATAAAAAAACTAACAAATAAAACTCTAACCGTGGCCGATCTCGTTCAAGTGAGATTGGGTGATGATGATCCCTCATAACGGAGGTGATAATCACCCGTTCTCAACAAAAAATATACCAAATGATATCAGATTTTTTTTGAAATTTTTACTACATGTTTAGCACATCATGGCAAAATAATCAATAAAGTTTCATGATTTTTTAACATTTGTTCGATTTATTATAATTTTTTACGTCTATTTCATAAAATATTGTTTAAAAATTATAATAAATCGTACAAATGTTGAAAAACCATGAAACTTTTCAGATTATCTTTTAATGATATGTTAACCATATAGTAAAAATTTTAAGAAAATTCGATATCATTTAATATATTTTTTTATTGAGAATCACCACCCCCTAGTGTGGGGGGGTTTACCATCCCTGATCTCAATTGAACAATTCAAAACATATCAAACAATATCGGATTTTTTTGAAATTTTTACGTGTTCACTATATCATGATAAGGTAATCTGGAAAATTTCGTGATTTTCAACACTTATACGATTTATTAAAATTTTTTACATCTATTTTATAAAATTTTGGCCTCGTAAAATAATGTTTCAGGTCGGGGCACATTTCTTCTTTTCAAAGAACTGCCTACAAATGGCATAAATAGAATGGAAATTGATTACTTCAATTAAAAAATCAATATTAGATAAATAAGTAAAACAATCGCACCTCCTTCTCTAAAGAGAACCTTCAAGACTTCACCAGCTACATCCGACTGCTCAATAATAAACAACATTGCCCCTTGAATATGTATTGTAAAGGGAAAACAAGAGCTAAAAAAACTGGAAGAGAAAATTGACTCACTTTCACTGGAAGCTCAGTGCCAAACTGATCCACATAACCAATTACTTGTCCTTCTTTGATGACATCACCCTGCATAATTAAGGAGGGACCAAAATTGTAAGTTCTGCTCTACAATACAACTCAATATACTACCAAGCTCTACATTTAATATAACAGTTTTCTCGTGGAACTAGGTCAAAGTTGCTACAAAGATAATAATTAGGCAGAAAAAGATTCCCCGTGTTTTATTGAGGGAAAATGAAAGGTTTATCTTTCTGTACCTTTAGTTCTATGATTATTGTAACCTTTTGTTAATGACACTACGATCAGAGCTATTATAAAGATAATAAATAGGCAGCAAAATAAACTCCATGTCTGATGGAAAATAAATAGGCAGCAAAAGAGATTCAATGTCTGATGGAAGATGGCAGAAGTTTTTTCTTTCCCCACCGGCAAGAGAGTCGAAAGTCTCTTTTTTCCTTGATTATAAGTATATTGATGAACCAAATGAAAAAAAAAAAAAAGAAAGAAAGAGGAGAAATGAACTACAAAAGGATGAAGTCTTGAGAAACTATCACTTCGAAGTTTCCATTTTTACCTTTGACATCTGCAAAGAATTTATAAAAATAGAAGGCAATTTGTGACGGTGAAGCTAACAGTATAATTACTAATAATCATTGCAGACGTCAGTCCAAAGTTTATCTTCCTGACGGGCAAAAAAGATGAAAGCCAAGAGAACCTAACACTTTCTCTTTATTTATATTTTGAAATTTTCAAAAGAAACTAGAAAAGTAAGAAAAAAAATGCTTTGTGACAGTATAGCTAATAGTTTAGTTACTAAATAGTTATCGACAGATATGTTAACTCTTTTAGAACACCAGGAAGATTGGAAAGAAAACCATTTTTTGAATTTTTTTTTTGGTTCGTCGTGGATGCATTTGGCAATTTGCAGTCAAAACAGCCTTAGAAGAACGAAACTTTGACAGGTCAGAAGATACCTCTTTGCAGATTGGTGGTTGCTTCTTTCCTTTCACCGTCCTACCTCTTCGAAATGATCCAACCTGACCACATTACAAGTGATAGAAAAAGGATAAATACATCATAAATTTCACGTGCCAGACAAAGAACAAAGAAATAGGTCATAATCCATATATATTAGCGTACCGTTGGCGAGGATACCAAGACATATCCCTTTGATCCAGATGCTTCTAGTACTGCTAGCTTTGATGACTTTTCGAAGGGTACATTTGTGAATGGACTAGCTTTTTCAGAAGAAGTTTTGGGTGCCGATGGTGGAATGGAGGTGGCTGGAGTAGCTGCTTCAATCATAGGTACAGTTGGAATAGGTGGTGGCATTGTTGGTGAAATGCCCGACAGTGGAGCTTTTGTGACTCCAATGTTTCGCTTTAGATGCATTTCAAACTCGCCAACCTATAAGATAATTAATCACACATCCAATATTACTATATATGATAGTATAAACAGCACTGTTTGTCCCAACAAAGAATCTGCGTGACGTGTCACAACGTGAACTAAGAACAAAAAACCTAAACTGTATTATGATGTTTATACGTGGTTATATTATCACTCATTTAAAACAGAAAATATCTTTGAATCCAAATGGCAATCAGTCATGCCAAGTACGCAAATCCAATCAAAAAGTTATATGATAACAGTGTATTCACAAGTTTTTCAAGATTCTTGATTCTGGAATAAAGTAGAATGTGTTATTTCTTTTACTGAGGGAATCTATCATTCACATTGAAATATTGGTTAGGATAACTTTCAACCTTATTTGTACAGTAAACCATAAATTAATTGAAGTTCTTTAACAATCGGTACTGTAAATTTGGTTCACCTTTAATTTCAGCTCAGCAATCTGAGTTTCATCACAGACCTCCAGAATCAATGCCTGAAGATTTGAAAGCAAAAGGAAAGTCAAATTAGGAGAACAGAAAGTAAAATATCAAAGTAAAGAAGAATTATCATTGCCACACTCTAATATTCACAAAACTAAGCCAACAGTGACAAATGTGGAAGATGCCTGCTTGACGAGTAATACTCACTTCAAATCCACTAGGAAAAGTTGCACGGTGCACTGGTTTCTTCTCTTGGGAGCCAAGCAAACTGCCGTCTGAAGAAACTGTTCAATACATATATTATATTTCATCAAATACTTAGACACACTATGATCTAAAGATATACTGACTTCAAGTTACAATGTTGAGAAGGAAAGAAGCATATTGGCTTTGAACGGGACACAAAAATGTATTTCTATTCTCTAAGTCTTTTAGCAGAAAATTTAAATAATTATCAGCAATTTGAAACCAAAGAAAATATATAGAGTGAAAATAACTAGAAACTAATGGATTGTTAGCCATGCCAATCATCAACAAAGGTTAAGACAATTACACTTTACTAGCAATAAAAATGTATCCTCGTAAAATCAAGACACATATATTCCACAAATTCAAGTCGTTAAGCAAATGCTACCTAAGACTAGCCAAACAACCAAAGGTGAATGGTCCATTTAGATAAGAACGTAGTTGTTCATATGATCAAAATTAACGCTGAAACTTAGGAATAACCTCACCATTAGGTTCTGCTGCTTTCGTAATTTCAGATGCCTTTATGCATGATATTAGAGCACCTCTGCTGTTGGTTGAATGATTGATGGGTTTTGCACTGGTGGTCAATCTTTGGATGTATGGATTGCTTTTACTATTTATGGAAACAATACCAGGCTTGTCAAATATGGAATGCAGGTGTGAAACAGAAATGGAACCTGCGGAATCTGGTATATGCCAAGGACAAATACAAGCATCTCACAAAGAGTCAATGCTTTGAATACCATTAAACACACAGAACTAGAACAAACATAAAAGAAAACAGAAAAATTGCAGAGAAAGAATACGCATATAGGCTAAGATGCATAATTAAACATAGTTCCAAGTACTGCAAAATTTTTCAAAAGAATAAATACATGAAAGAAATTAAAAATAAGAAAGAAAGGAAGATCATATGATTTTTGGCACACCAGATGAAATGGCCACTTAGAATATGAACTTTAGTAAATAGGATGGCAAACTCATGGCTCTGAGTATATTTCACTGACACTTAAAGACGCTAACTATTGTTCAGCTGTAGGATAACTTAGTTTATGCACGACATATCTTAGTTTATGCACGACGTATTTGGACGCTTGGAGTTAAACAGAGCAGCTGAATTTCATTTAACTTCAATTACACACAAAATAAACACAAGGACATACATCAACACCGAGTAGACCTGATAACTTTTTTTTTTTTAGCATAGCCATATTCTATTACTTTTTCTTCTTTTATCAAGGATATTTGGAGCTATAACCTAGTTAACCCGATAACTATGATACGAAGAGCCAAACCTTCGAAACTTCCCTTTGTACAGATGATGAAGGAAAAATGACAAGAGGTTCATGCTGAAAATTAAACCGATGACGCTCAAAACAAACAAGATCAACATGCCAGCACGAGAATAAAAGATTTGAATTGCAAAATCAAAGAATAGTTGGAATTATAACTAGAAAACAAAGGTCATTGAAATTCGACAAACTAGCTCCAAATTTAAATCAATATATTAAAATTTACGTCCAGAAATTTCAGCCTCTACACAAAAACAAGCTCAATGTGGTCATGTATGCAGAAAATATGGGAAAATACAGCATTCAGTCCTCCACTCGAAGCGTTTTCTTTCATACATCGCTTAAATCGCGCAGACAGGGAAATCATAATTCGACGAAGCTCTAGCGCACATCCAGATAAATGCACAATCAAAGAGACAGTGAGCGTGAGAGAGAAAGATAGAGAGTTACAGTTGAAGGAACGGAGGGAAGCGGAGGACTTCATGGAAGAACAAGGAGTGATGAGATCGAGCAGCAGAGAGAAGAGAGAGAGAGAGAGAGAGTGGGAGAGATTTACGATAACAAAGCCGAAATGAAAGTACGAAAAGGACCTGGCAATTTATACTCAAAATAAAGGAAAAACCGAGAGCGAGGTAGGAAGAGATTTAGGTGTAGCGTAATTAAGTTTGGTTTCATCAATCATCTCCGTTGGACGTTGGGAGAGGTTGTTCTTCGAAACCTCCGCCATCCTCATCTTTTTCTCCGTTTATAGTTCTATTTCCCGTATTCTCATTTACACGCGCTTGTGCATCGATTGTATTGCACACGTGCCATGCGATTCTTCTTCTACTCTGCTCTAGCCTCTATATTTCTCATGCGCCGCTCTTACAAGGCCCAATCTATCAGCCTCAACTTGTATCTTTTCTCTATTTTTTACGCGTCAAAATTATTAAAAAAAATAATTAATTAAATTATTGTTATCTAAGTGTTTAAATTTACGAAATACATGGTTTCATATGCTATGAAATTATCAGTATTATAGTTTAATTTTACATTACTTACTAGGAAGAGAAACAAGTTTTCAAAATTATAGAACGACTTTACTAATTCTGCCCATGTGTAAAATGTATGTCCACGTACGTAATTTTTGGAGTCTGGGATGCGATCTTCTCCTCTTACATTCCTTAATTGATTGGCGCACGATTGCTTGTATCCACTTTTTCGTGTCAGGTATAAGATAATAATAATAATTATTATTATAGAAGAATGTAGAATTTCAACTATAATAGTTAGATATAATTATATAACATACTTTAAGTAAGGGCACATAAAAAAATGTGTGACGTATATAGTTTAATAATTACTCAACATTTTGATATACATCTACAAAATAATAAGCCCATGCATATTCTGTTATCAGACAAAAAACAAGAAAAAAACTATTTGGGTATTGTTCGTAAACGAAAATTCATAAAGGAAAATCTATCGAACAACTTGCTAGTTGTAAAAATTCATTATGTAAAATAATCACCACTTGTGCGAGTTGAACCGGTTGGCTAAACCTTTCTATTCTGCCAAACTCGAACAGCAGAAGCATCAAGTCTCTCTCTCTCTCTCTCTCTCTCTCCATAAAAGGGGTGTCATCTTTGCCTATCTCAACTGCATTTGTCTACTCAGGGTTCCTGCATATAGAGTAATGGAGTTCTGTAACAACGTTTTTACCAATGCTCGTTGCTGTTTATACTTGGCGTTGTTTGGTAGCTTGCTTCTGTTGGCGTCAGCATCACTGTGCTGGGCAAATCCCAGAACCCACCGACGCTTATTTGTTGTATGTTCTGTCTCTCTTTGAGGATTGTCTTACTTTCCTTTTCCCTCTTTGTGTCTGTCATTTATTTGTCCGATTGTTTGGATGGAATAGCTTGAAACAGAGGCAGCGAGGAGGCTGTGCAGAACCCAAAACGTCATCACTGTGAATGAGGATTTCTCTGGGCCAACCTTGGAAATAAGTAATGGAGATACTCTCATTGTAGCTGTCGTCAACAGAGCTCAGGAGAATATCACTATTCAATGGTACTTTATGTTCCAGCGCCGAAAAGTGTTAAATTTTTTTAATGATTGCATCGGAGATTCTTACTAATTTGTCTACTGTTCAAAAGATTCCATCTTTTCATGTTGAATTTACAAAATTAAAAATAAATAAATAAAAGTACTGATTTATTTGGAAATAAAAATTGTAATAATAAGGATAATTATCAAATTTAACTTCAAATTATGAGCTTATTAACAAACTAGACCTTAAAGTATTTTTGGTAAACAAATCACCCTTAAAGTATGATATTATTAATAAATTTATCTTAACGAGTGTGGTTTCCAAGAACAAGTGTCTGATTTAAGTTTATATGTTGACAAAAAAATATTATGAAAAACATAACAAATGATATCGAATTAGCCTAAAATTTTTACTACACAACCGAAATATCACGATAACACATTCTGCAAAGTTTTGTAATTGTTTAACATTTATATAACTTATTATAATTTTTTACACATATTTTATGAAATAAATCACTAAAAATAGGTATGTTATTCAAAAATTTTAAAACTTTCACAATAAACTCTCTTTATATTCCCAATGAGAGTTGCAAAAATTTTGAAAAAATAATTACTCATTGGAAATGACATTAACTCTTAATATTTTAGTTAATCAAAGAACTTTTTTTTAATCAAAAGTGTATATGCTATATAGTCGAGGATTCACTTTGCCTCATAACTAAAATTTGATTAGTTTCTTTGGAAAACCAATTTTCCAATTCTAATTGGGAATACAATGAGAGTCTACTGTGAAAGTTTCAAAATTTTTGAATGACATACATATTTTTAGTGAATTATTTTTTAACAAATGCTTAAAAATTATAATAAATTGTACAAATGTTGAAAAATACGAAATTTTATAAAACATGATATCATGGTATTTTGGCTGTGTCATAAAAATTTTAAGCAAATCCGATGCCGGTTGGTATATTTTCCAAAATACTTTTTGATTCACGTACAAAATTAAAACTGGTCGCCAGTTCTTCGAGACTGAGTGTCTATTAACAAAAACATATTTTGATGGCAATTTTTTTAACGAAAATATTTTAAAATTTAGTTTGTTAACCACTCCATAATTTGAGGGTAAATTTTATAATTACTCAAGTAATAATAATTAAAAAAATGAATATTCGTATGTGCAGCACGGAGTTCGGCAGAATCGAACCGGTTGGGCAGATGGACCAGAATTTGTGACGCAGTGTCCAAGTAGACCGGGAGGGAGATACACATATCGGTTCACCATCGAAGGGCAAGAAGGGACATTGTGGTGGCACGCCCATAGCTCCTGGCTTCGAGCCACTGTCTATGGAGCTCTTATCATTCGTCCTAGAGATGGACAGTCTTACCCATTCCCAACCCCAAGGCGCGATAATCATCTTCTTCTTGGTAATATGCTCTCTCTTGCACGAAACTTGGACTATTGATTGACTGAGTTTTAGTCTGCTGTAATTCGCTAACGGTCTGACTCATTTGGTGAATGGTGGAACGCCAACCCAATTGACATTATTAATGAGGCAACCTTTACTGGTGGAGGCCCCAGACTACCTGATGCGTATACCATCAACGGTCAACTTGGGGATCTATACAACTGTTCCAGTGGAGGTTTGCTCTCATAACCAACCACTTAGCTGCAGATAGAATTCAACGAGGAGACTATGAAAATGAAATGATAAATAAGAAATATAAAAATTAAAATTAATATCCCTCTCAAAGAAAGATAAAATGCAGGCTACGATGTGCAGATACAGTCGTCGTTCCCATAAGTTCCGGAGAGACCAACCTTTCTCCGAGTAATAAATGCGGCGATCAACAGCCGTTATTTTTCGCGGTGGCAAATCACACACCCTCACGGTGGTTGGGGCTGACGCCTCCTACACAAAACCCTTCAACACTTCATACCTTATGCTCGACCCCGGCCAAACCACAGACGTTTTGATCACCGGAAACAAGCCGCCGGGTCGATACTACATAGCAGCGCGAGCCTACCAAAGCACCCCAGTTGTGCCTATTAACAACTCCACCACCACAGCCATTCTCGAGTATAGGTCATTTTCATGCTTCTCTTCGTCGTGCCGCAACCCAACACTTCCATCCTTACCACCTTTTAATGATACACCCGCCGTCACTGCTTTCACCACAAGGTTTAGAAGCCTCACGACGGCCTCTGTTCCGACCGTCATCGACGAGAACCTCTTCATCACTGTTAACCTCGGCCTGAACGCTTGCCCACCAAATTTCCCACCAAATAGATGCCAAGCGCCGTTTGGAACTCGTTTTGTCGCGAGCACGAATAACGTATCGTTTCTTCTTCCAACCAATAACTCTATATTACAGGCTTTTGTTCAAGGCAATCCTGGAGTTTATACAACTGACTTTCCCCCAAACCCACCATTAATATTCGATTATACGTCGACTCCTTTGAGTTTCTCGTTTTGCAGCCCACTTTTGGGACTAAAGCGTACAAGTTGAGGTGCGGCGCAAGGGTGCAGGTCGTTTTACAGGGCACTAGCTTTCTCACTCCTGAGAATCACCCGATTCATCTCCATGGCTATGATTTCAACATTCTCGCTGAGGGTTTTGGAAATTATGACCCCTTTTCTGATCCTGCAAATTTTAACCTAGTCGACCAGCCACTCAGAAACACTGTTTCATTGCGGGTCAACGGATGGGCAGTCATAAGATTTGTAGCGGACAATCCCGGTGATTATATTTAAACTTCACCTGTCAATTATAGGAAAAAGTTTTAAAATTGTGGTTATATAATTTAACCTTTTCTTTGGCGTATTACGTGTAGGTGCTTGGGTAATGCACTGTCACTTGGACGTTCATACGGGTTGGGGATTAGGCATGGAGTTTTTGGTAGATAACGGAGTTGGAAGCTTGCAGTCCATCGAGCCTCCCCCACCTGATCTTCTTCCCTGTTAGGATAATGAGATCAACGAAGGTACTAATAATTTACATCATCAAAATGTCAATAAGCCCACTTGTTGGTTTCCCTGCTTTTTTCAGTCATCTCTTGTTGACACTCTCTTTTAATTTTCATCCACGTGTACCTCCAAGAAATATATTAGGGTAATTACCTCTCTGAGACTAATTTGAAACACCCTTAAATAAAACTGTAATAATTAAAATCTTAAACTATTTAAAATATAACTAATATAACTCTAGCAAAGAGTTGATCACCTCCTTTCTGAATTTATACATTATTGGAGATCGGTCTCTCGTTCTGAGATAACGACCCACCATTTTCAAAATTAGAGCTGAAAACGGGGATAACCGCCCTGGATCAGAGTCTTATTGTCAAATATAATGTTTTAGAACATGAAGTCGTTTAGGGGTAGGGACCTCTATTCTTATCCCCAAAAAATTAAAGCTGGAAACATGGGGCTTTTCTGGGGAGGGGACCTCCTGTTCTCGGCATAAATTCATAACAAGAGGTGATCGAGCTCCTGCCAAAGTTTGATTAATTATATTTTGAATAATTTAAAATTTTAGTTGTTAGAATTTTTAGTTTAAAAAATATTTCAAATTAACCTCATATTTTGAGGTTTAAATTAGTAATTACCCAATATATTAACTTCTAGAAGAGGTGGAGTGGAAGTCAAAATATCTTAATACTACATAAGTACCGGTTAATTTTGAAAAACTCGACCCGAAACTTTGTTGGGAATAAATCTCAAATAAGAATATACGTTCAAGCGCAAAAACATAAAGGAAAGAAGCTGCATCAAATAAATTAAGGTTAAAATCAATTTAAACCTCAAAGCATGAAGCTTATTTAAATCAGCTCATAAACTATAGCTTTTAACAACTAAAATTTTAAAAAATCAATGGGAAGCCGTTCTCCTAGATTGACCTCCTGTTAGAATTTGATTTGTTAAGTTTTTGATGTTTTAAGATTTTAGTTGTTAAAAATTATAATTTAAAGATAATTTAAATAAACTTCGTATTTTGATGTGTATATTGGTTGTACCCAATAAATAATTAGTTATTTATTTACATTTAATTTTTGTAAAAGAAAGCATATATTTTTAAAATTTTCAGACTAAGATGAGAAAATACATTATACTCTTCGAGTGCTCTCTGCACAATATTATTCGTTTTGGATTGAATCTCTTATTAATTTATTTTTTGAAATTATCTTAAAATATTTTTTAGTAGATAAAGAAAAGAATTTTAATTATAAATCAATCTATTTTTATTCTCACAAACGATATAAGATTGTGCATCTCTATCAGTATAAACTGAATTTTCACAATTGATATAATTTTGAGTCGTCCTTATTTTCACATGGTGAGTTATCAAATGCACAGTTAGACATAAACTATTTGCTAAGTATACTTTAATTAATTAAGCTGTACGTAACCAAGTTTGTATAAGATATAAATAAATTAGCAAGTAACACGTGAAAGTTAATTTTATATCTTAAGCCTCAAGCCAAATGTTCGTAAGGCTCTTCGCCATAAGCAACACACAGTTCCGCTTCGCGACACGTCGATCTTACACAAAAGTACGCGTCGCTCGGTCATTGTTCCACTTTTCCCTTGAAGCGTAAAAAGATTAGGAAAAGAGAGATTGTCCTCTTATTGGAAAAAGGATAAGACGAGTTTGACCCAGCTGAAGCCCCACGAATGCAACGAAGGACATTACCAGTAGTGGCACAAATGTAAATTGCTTTACCCAAAAGGATATTTCCTTGGGGGCCAAGAAAGACATTTCATCAATTAAGTTCGCGAAGCTTTGGGTGCCACGTGGAAAAAGGATGGGACTGGTTGTCGCCACGAAGCATCTCGAAACATCAGGCCAAAGTACAAGAAATATCCAGAATCGCTATAAGTATCTGTGACGACGCCCAGTTCAAGGTTCTTGATTCAGTAGCTTAACCATTGAAAAGCTTCAAACCAAACGTTTCTGCGACAGCATACAAACGTTTCTTCTTTCTGGTGTGCTACGCTAAAATATTCAATTACAGAGCCTCCTGCATAGAGAAAAGGAAGTGCGAGAAACCAATACCTGAGCTGTGTTTGAAACCTTTGTCAGAGAGAGCGCTTGGAAGAGGTTCGCCAGCTGAGCGGTACGTAGATTTTCATGTATTTTACTGTATGAATGTTTAATTTAGCTACGTTCCTCCCTGATTCTCATTTAAAGGGAAAATCTCATTTTAGGGATGCTTTTTTCTATGTTTGTTCGGTAATATTGAAATATGATCAGACTTAGGTATTTATTTTGTAATCTGGCGATTGGATGTACGTAGCTCGTCCCTTTTTTCTTTCTCTGTTTCGTTGAAGTATTTCTCCTTTTTTAACGATTTCGTCTCCGTATTTTTTGGTAGGGCATTTACATAAAAAAATAATTGATAGTTTTAGCATTTATAAAGGCTTCTTCCTGCTGGTTTGTAATAAAAAAAAATGTTTTTTTGTTTAAAAGCTGATCATGATGGTGTCGTTTGATGGAATTAATCGATAGCTTAGGTTCCAAGGGTGAAGAAATGTGTTTCTGGTTTATTATATAAAAATGGCCGTATCTGTGTTGTTCTGCGATTTTTAATTTAGTATTTCTATTTTATATTCGTGCAGATATAGGAACTGCCATAAGAGGATAAAAACAGAGAAGAAGATTCCTTAATCATATTTCAGCGGCAGACGATTAACAATAATGGGCGCTTATAAACAAGAGCCGAAAGTGAATTTGGTGTCTTTCGATTCTTTGAGGAAGAGGAAACCTCGGGGAAGACGAGATGGATCTACTGTCGCCAATACTTTAGCAAAGTGGGAGGCTTATAATAAGAGTCTAGATACTTGTGACATTAAGGGTGAACCAATGGGGAGAACACCAGCAAAAGGATCAAAGAAAGGATGTATGAAAGGGAAGGGAGGGCCTGAAAATTCACGGTGTAGTTACAGAGGAGTGAGGCAGAGGACTTGGGGCAAGTGGGTTGCTGAAATACGGGAACCCAACCGATGTAGCAGACTCTGGCTCGGAACTTTTCCAACTGCTATGGAAGCTGCACTGGCCTATGATGAAGCTGCTAGGGCCATGTATGGTCAGAATGCACGCCTTAATTTTCCCAATGTGAGAAAACAAGCACGAGTTAATGGAGATTCGAGAGTGAATTTTGTAGGTTCAGCAGAGGTGGATTCTTCATCAGCAGCCACTTCGACGGGTTCTTATTCTGTTTCATCTATGGCCAGTTCTTTGATTGTAAAGAATGAGAATGGAGATCATGAAACTGACGTTCTCTCATCGAGTGAAGTGTTAAATCAAGAAAATAAGGAATTTGTGGACAGTGAAGATCACAATCTCATTATTACAACGAGTACTTCTCCGGAACCTAGGAGTGTTACTTCTTATCCATCATCTGGCGACATCATCGAAGGATTGAATATACTGTGGGATGACTTGGAGAAGTTTCCGATGGATGAAATGTGCAATGTGGAAGAATTGAATGAGCTCATGGACAGTAATCCGCTCTGTGAGCCTAGCTTGATGGAAGATTTATATGGCACGGATAGTCATTTGAAACTCCTTGAAGGTGATGAACTTGATCTTCACAAACCAGCAAATTTATCCTATCAACTGCAAAATCCAGATGCAAAGTTGCTCGGAAGTTTGAATCACATGGACCAGGCAGGTTTGGAGGCGGATTACTGTGACTTCTTGAAGCTTGAAAACGAAGAAGGCAGCATGAACAATGTTGGTGGATGGCCTGGGTACATTGATTTGGGATTACTTGATTTGGGTTTTTGAAGAATTACAGTGACTGATGGGAAAAAGTAAAGATTATAGTCTGTTCTCGATTGGATGTGTTTGGCATGTACTAATACAGTACTTCTCAAATTTGGTTTACTAGCGGATTCTCCAAAGGTTTTTTGACTGGGGAATTCAGCGTTTCCCTTGCAGCAGTTGAATATACAATCTGAGTGGCTGGGACATGTATAGAATAACATGAATTCATTCTGTATATATGTTTTCATTGCTTTATACGTTTGTATTTGTAGAGGTAGCTAAAACAGGAAAGAAGACAATAATGGGCACAGTTGTCCTAGTCTTGGAGTTAGTGGCAGTATTGGTCTTCTTGTTATTTTGCTATTTTCTTTTTTGTAATTCCTTGTTAAAAGACCATCTTTAAAGTTAATAAACTGTGAAGAAAGTTAGAAGCACAGAAATTTGTAACAGTGGTATCAGAGCCAGCAAAAATTAGAAGCACAGAAATTTTTGTGCAATCAACTATTCCACGTTTCGATGGTCATTGTGACCATTTGTGCATGCTGATGGAAAACTTTCTAAAATCAAAGGAGTATTGGCAAGTTGTTTTGCATCTCACATCTCAACTAGCAATTGGCACGACAGTGACAGATGTACAAAAGTCAGAAATCAAAGCACTGAAGTTGAAAGATTTGAAAGCAAGGAACTACTTGTCCAATTTATTCATCCATCTGTCTTGGAAACATATGTTTGTAAAGAACAAATATCAAGATTCCTTTAGAGTAATGCGACTTTGCAAAAAAATTTTGAAATTTTACAGATGAATGATGGTCAGTCTGTTACTAACTATTGTGCAAGGACCATGGGGGTAGCCAATAATATACGATTTCATGGAGAGAAAATAGATGATGCGGTTATCGTTGAGAAGATACGACGCAATTTGACTGAAAAAATGCGATTATGTTGTCTGCTCGATTGAGGAATCTAATGACATAAATACACTCACACTTGATGAGCTTCAAAGTTCTTTATTGGTTCATGAAATCAAAATTGAAATGTTACAGCAGAGGAGCAAGCCTTAAAGGTGACTTCGTCTATGAATTCTTCATACACAAGAGAAAGAGGTAGAGGAAGAGGAAGAACTTTCCAATGTTTATTATGTGCTTGACTTGAAATGTAATTTGCTTGGAAAATGGTCTTGTAATGACTATTGAAAAAGGTGCTTGTGAGATATATGATCCTTCTAGAGGTGCTAGTGCAATTGTTCATACTGAGTATAAACAGGTTGTTTCCTCAAAAGACTGAAAGCACTCCAACTTGTTCATTGACGGACGAGAAAGACCCATCATGGCTTTGACATTTTCACTATGGTCGCTTGAATTTCAACAATCTAAAGACTCTCCAACAGAAAAATATGGTGACTGATCTTCCTCAAATTGTGGCATCCTCCCAAGTTTGTGAGAAATGTGTTGTTGGTAAACAACGTCGTTCTCAATTTCCTAAAGAAAAATCAAGACAAACAAAACAAGTCTCGGAAATGATACATTCTGACATTTGTGGGCCAATAAAACCTATATCTAATGGAGGTAAAAGGTATTTGATTACTTTCATTGACGATTATATATGCAAAACTTGAGTTTGTTTTTTATTGGATAAATCAAAAGTTTTTAACGCATTTACTAGCTTCAAGGCTCTTGTCGAAACTCAGTCAAGACAAAATATTAAAAGTCTTCGTACATCGTGGTAGAGAATATTGTTCAAAATAGTTTGAAGTTTTCTGTGACACTCGTAGCATTAGTAAAGAGCTGACTATTGCATATACGCTGCAACGGTGTATCGGAGCGAAAAAATAGAACCATACTTAATATGGTGCAAAGCTTGATGGCAAAAAGAAAGATTCTAAAAAGTTTTTGGTATGAAGCAATAAATTGGAGCATCCATATTTTGAACAGAATCCCTACTTTTGGAGTGGGCAAAAACGAGCAGGAGATCATTTTAAGATCCTTGGCTGCATCACCTATGTACATGTACTAGATGCAAAAAGGAAGGAACTTGATGATAAAGGTGAAAAATGTATCTTTCTTGGTGTTGAATTATTCAAAGCATATTGTTGCAAAAAATCTTAAATAAGTGAATGTGTCGCAAAAGTAATAAAATATAAAAGTACGAGTCGAACTCACTAGAACTATTTTTACAAATTATTAAGTTGATTTATTTCTAAATTAAAATGAATAACGAAATTTTTATAATTATTTTTTATTTAAAATAAAAATAGCGAAATTAATTAGTTTAACTGAAATTAAATAAAGTTGTTGGATATAAAGAGAGAAAAATCTAAGGTTTTCAATTTCACCTAATTAATCTTATTTAATATTTCTAATTCAAGTTATTAATATATATTCATGTATGACAATTTTACAAAATTACTTATCAATTTCTTTTGAGTAATGACGAATTTGTTCAACTAACAGATTATTATCTCTCGGTTTTTAACCCCAACAATTAATTGAATACACTAAAAAAAAATCAAAATACTACATAAACGCTCTAGCTATATCTAGTCGAAAATTTTTTTCGTGATAAATTATTCAGTGCATGATTATTTATCTTCTCTTAGTCTTAAAACAATCCTACGAACATGCTATTGTTGATCAGACAATCGCAGATATTAAGAACAGAATAATTTATTCAACACAATATCAAAATAAAAAATTAATAACTAGAATTAAAGGAAAAATCCAACAGTTATAATTCGGTGACATTATAGCCATATAAAATAGAATTAGTTCATGCTAAAATATCGAAAAACAACAGAGATAATAATGAAACTCATAGTTCATAAGAGAATGAGAAATAAAACTAGGTTTGTCGATTCGGAATCGTCTTCTTGAAGCTTTCTCTCCGTTTCTCCAGCTTTCAGCCCCGAGCGATGTCTTTTTAGCCCTAGACGACTCGCTCCCCCTCAAAGTTGTCTCTAACCCTGGTTTTATAACATAGTTTTGAATTAGGTATCAAGGTTCACAATCAACGGTTGAGATTAAAACGATCAACAATTGAGGTCAAAACCTAAAATTTTTATTTTTTTATTTTTTTATTCAGCGACAACCGATTGATCGCCTCAAATTGGCCGATTGATCAACACTCATTCTAGTTTGACATTTTTTCTTCTTCCCTCACACTTTCCATTTTTTGCTTCATGATGCATCCAATTCTTTTTGCTGAGACTTTACTCTGCTAAATTTCATTTTCTTTGTGCATTTGCACTAAAAACGTCAAATTCTCTCAAACACTTGAGAAAAACTTATCGAATCAAATATAAAATAGTACAATAAGTATGTAAAATACACACGTATCACGTATAAATTGTTTAATCCATTTACAAATAAGATTATAACCAGAAAATTTATTGTTATTGACTAGGAGAGCACTTGGAATTGGAATGGGCAGCAGCCTATGCCAATTATTCTTGATAATGAATGCGTAATACAACAAGAACAAATGCAGCAGTCGCACCAACAAATCTCAGCAGCTTCTTCACCTCAAAATTCAGTAGCTTCTTCACCTATAAATCTATCAAATGTAGCTCCAACAATGGCAAAATCTACTACAACACCTGAATCTAAATGTGCTAGAAAAGACTGGCATGGTTGGCAGATTTCGAAGTGCTTAGAACTGATCAAAATAAAGACCCAATCACTCATTTTGCTTTGTTATCATATTGTGATCTTACAACTTTCGAAAGTGCTGTAACAGATCCCAAATGCCAAAAGGCGATGGATGATGAAATTGAGCCATTAATGATACATGGGAGCTTACTGAACTTCCAAAAGAGCAGGAAGTAATTGATGTGAGGTGGGTTTTCAAAACAAAGTTAAAGAAAAATGGTGAAGTTGACAAATACAAGGCACATTTTGTGTCTAAAGGTTACAAGCAACAATATGTGATTGATTATAAGGAAGTTTTTGTGTCCTAGTTCCGAAACATGACACAATTAAAAAGGTAATTGCGTTGGCAGTGCAGAATTCATGGTCTATTTTCCAAATGGATGTCAAGTCCGCTTTCTTGCATGAAACTTCGGAAGAAAATGTATTTGTGATCCTCCTAGTTATATTAAATTTGGTAATGAAAATAAAGTGTATCGATTGAAAAATGCTCTATACAAGCTAAAACAAGCTTGGTATAGTCGCATTGAGTCTTATTTTCTAAAAGAAGGTTTTCATAAATGCCCTTATGAGCATACACTTTTTATTAAAATTGGAGATGAAGGAAAAATTCTCATCATTGATTGTTTTATGTTTGAAAAGTTAAAAATATATGTGATAATTGAGTTTGAAATGCGAGATCTTGTCTCAATGAATTATTTTCTAGGCATAGAAATAATGCAATTGTCTAATGGGTTATTTATTTCACAAAAGAAGTATATGTGAGAAATTTTGGACATGTTTCAAAAGAAGGATTGCAATCCTTCAAGCACTCCACCTAAATTCAATTTGAAGCTCTCAAAATATCATGAAGGAAAGAAGGTAGACAGCAAACTCTACAAGCAAATTGGGGGAAGTTTAATGTATTTAACTACGACCAGGTTAAATATAATGCATTCCGTAAGTCAAATAAGTAGATATATAGAAAGTCGAACAGAAATGCATCTGGTTGTTGCCAAAAGAATTTTATGGTATTTACAAGAAACTAAGGATTTTGAATTATTCTAAAAAGAAAGGAAAAAAATCAAATCTAATCAGATTTATTGATAGTAATTATGCAGAGACATTGATGATAGAAAAAAATACCTCTGGTTATGTCTTTGTGTTGGGTTGAGGGGTTGCGTCATGGTCGTCGAAAAAGCAGTCGCTAAATATCTTATATGTTTACTAAATATCCTTTCAAAATTTGTTTACTAAATATCTTAAGCTTATATGTTTACTAAATATCCTTTCAAAGTTTGAGAAGATTGATAGGAGTTTTCAGTTTAAAGGAGGAAATGTTGGTTGTTTAATCATAGTTGTCCTAGTATGGCTTTCTTGTTATTTTGTTATTTTTTGCTTTGTAATTGCCTGTCAAAAGACCATCTTTATCGTCACTAAACTGTGAAAAAAGTTAGCTCTCCATTTTTCGTTTTGCTTTCTTAATCTGTAACAAATAATATATATATATGAAAAAGTTTGTTCTCATTCGACTTTTAAGGTGGCCTGTGCCTTGCAAATTTAACAAGCTACAACCAAAGTCTGCGTGTAGATATGACCTGAACGAATTTGTTAATAACTCGTTCAACTCAGATGGGGGGTTGTATCTGCTTCACCCATGTAGAAGCAAGAAATCTCTTCTAAGATAGTGCAGAGAGAGAGAGAGAGAGAGAGAGAGAGAGAGAGAGAGAGAGAGAGTATGGGGAGGGGGGGAGATGAAGGCAATAAATTAAGGCAATACAATTTCAATCACGTTCTCGAATGGAGGGTTTTCAGATAATTAACTCTCCGTTTTCAAAGGCAAAAGGGTTCTATGTATCCAACACAAATACCCGGTCGACAATAGTTAGATAAATATTCCAGATTTATTATAATAAAGAAGAAACTATCCTTCTAAATATCCTCTCTCTTGCAGATTTAACCAGATTCACTTCATTGACCAGGTTTTCCATTTCTTCTCTCTTAAATATATGCAACCAACAAGATTAGTCAACTCGGCTTCCATTTTACATCATCTTCGCGTTTCTGATCTTCGCTAGATTCTGCTTTTATTCGCATGTATGGATCCCTTTTCCTTGCCTTCTTTGTTCAGAAACTAAAAGTTCATACGGGACTTTCTTCTGCAAATTTGAAAGAAATATCTACTTGACTGAACTTCTGGAAATTTTCATGCGTTTTCTTCTGCGTGTATTTGCTCTGGGTGGTCAATTAAATTTAGTAAATATGTTTAAATATTAGTTGGTTAGTTCCTCTCTCTCTCTCTCTCTCTCTCTCTCTCTCTCTCTCTCTCTCTGCCGTCATCAAATTTATAAAAACAAACTAAACTAAATGATTATATTAAGTAAACTGTTTAATGCAGTGGATTTGGAAGGGACAATCCTCAGGAACTTGCAAGTTGGCTATCCACTTGCAGAACCCCGCAAAAGCTCTGTGATTAAAACTCTCTCTCTCTCTCTCTCTCTCTCTCTCTCTCTCTCTCTCTCTCTC
>CM039520.1:23151877-23203649 GCA_022433055.1 Begonia peltatifolia | reverse complement strand
CTCTCTCTCTCTCTCTCTCTCTCTCTCTCTCTCTCTCTCTCTCTCTCGTGGAAAACGCTACAAGTTGAAATAAAGAAAGATGATGCCTCAAACAGTTAAACTAAACCCACCGTTTTGCATTTGTTCCTCTCTTTAAATATGTTATGCTTTCGGCTTCATCTACCTTCTCCCTTCAGCGCTGTCAGCTTCGGCGAGTTCCGATAGAAAAACCAGACAGGAGAGTAAAGACGAAGTGATAAGATGCCTTCTTCGCTTCAATTATATAGAGTTAGCCCCACCACTGCTCCCACCACCTCAAACAGCTGGAACAAACAGTCGCAAACGCGCCGATACCTCCGGCCATCGTCCTCCGTCTCCATCCCCGATACAGTCGCCCCGTTCCACGAGAACATTGTCGGAATCAACCAGTGCTGCTCTTTCGTTGTTCAGACCATCAACGCGCCGATCTCCACTGTCTGGTCCGTCGTTCGTCGGTTCGACAAGCCCCAAGTTTACAAGCACTTTCTCAAGAGCTGCCACGTCATCGAAGGAGACGGCAAGGTCGGAACACTCCGTGAAGTCCACGTCATCTCAGGCTTACCTGCAGCGTCCAGCACCGAACGGCTCGATATTCTCGACGACGAGAAGTACGTCCTGAGCTTCAGCGTCATCGGTGGAGATCACCGGCTAACGAATTACCGGTCGGTCACCACTCTTCACGCTTCTTCGACCGGTTCAGGAACCGTGGTGGTGGAATCCTATGTGGTTGACGTACCGCCGGGTAATACTAAGGAGGAAACCATCGTCTTCGTTGACACGATCGTCCGGTGCAATTTACAGTCACTAGCTGAGGTCGCCCAGAAAATGGTCAAGTAACTGAAAAGCAAAATTATTGCCGTCGTCGTCTTCATCCACAATTCTCATCCCTTTTCTGGTATTGATTAGATTTAGAATGTGTATATTGGATCCTTATCATTATGAACCTATCTCCTTTCTTCTTCTTTATTCCCCTGATTACCCTCCTTTCCGCCATTATTTTTTGTCATATTTTATGCTGCTTCCTTGATTAGCGCGTTGCATTTTTGTTTTACGAGTCACTTAATGCGAAGATATTAAGGTTGTTTACAACATTTAACCGTAGTTACTACGAACTCTAATCAAGATTAATTTGTCCCATACAACATTTGACACTATTAACGTATCCGAGATGTGTTTTTAACCTAATTCTGCATGAAAACTTATCCAGCATTTCACCAAGTATTCAACCACATGGAGTTGGTGTAATCTTGACTTTCTAATACAATGGCTGTCCATTAAATCTAATGATAATATTTGTGTTGATGATTTTCAACTAGATTTGGACTTAGAGATTCATTGCAGAATACAACTAATACTTAAAGCGTGATGGGTATTGAGAATCGTTTTTTTTTTCCTCATTGACTTTGTTTGATTTAGAACATTGGGTCTGTTGAATTGCTTTCTGGCGATTGAATATCGACGTTTACGACTTGAAACCTGCAATTTTGAATCGGCATAACAAGTAAACTTGGGGTTGAAGTGGAGGAAAATAAGGTGGTCTCGTTTGGAATTTCTTCGCATTGAAGGGATGCGTTGCAAGTTGGCTTTAACGACACAACTTGCTGAGAAGTTCTCATAGGCAAGTTGGCAAGGATATTTTCTCCCCTTTGAATTTTAGCAATCTAACTATATCTGTTTTGACAATTAAGTTTACTTTCTATACATATTTTTTTAATTTTTAACAATACATTGAAAATATAGTTGTAATCTATATCATAATTTTATTTTTTAATTCAAACGATCGTCCATCTTATCTTTAAATTTTACGGCCCTCAACATGACACCACATTAAAAATTCCTCAGTAAATCCTCATCTTCCGATCATGACCGTGAATGTATATAATCCAATGGTCAATTATTTTCTCGTGTAACCAAAAGTAATATTGTTTTAAATAATCTTCATCTCTATCACTCATCTTTTTTCTATATGTATATATTTTTTAGCTCTTTAATATAAATTTAAAATATATGTATATTTTTTTTGGCGTCAATATAAATGTTTGTTGCTCTATGAACTATAAGGGAAAATGATTTCCCAACGTTTAACAATAGCTATAAAAATAGTGATTAAATTTTTTTTTTTTTGTTTCGTTATAATATTTCTTTCATAATTTAACATATATGATAGTTTTTTTTAGCTGCATTGTCTGCTAGTGTTACAGTGAACCAGAAATTTAGGTGCAGAGTATATTATATAGTAAATTTAAAAATTGTTACAAAAATAAATCATAATTTTATTAATTTGCTTTTATTTTGATGAACAAAGACAATAATAAGAAATTAGATTGAAAAATAAAGAAAATAGAGCGTTGTGATTTAAAATTGAAATTTCAATTTAGTGTCATAACATGACTCATTATGTCATCATAAGATTCGTTCAATGTTAGAAAAAATAGACGATTACGATTAAAAATTATAATTTCAACGTGGGTCAAAATTTAAATCGTTGGATAAAAAAAAGGAGGGCGAAGGGAGGAGAGAAAAAGGGGAGGACTCAGGACAGAGAGAGAATGGTTGCCTTGCAAGTTGATAGAAATGCCTGCTTTAATATTCATTTTATTACGAGTTTAGAAGGAGATTGACTGCAATTTGGTTTGCAAGTTGGTGTTTTCCCATTATTTACTGGAGTGTGAAATCAACGCCGGCCGTGGGGTCCCATCACTACAGCGTGGATAAAGCCACACGGCGGCGGCGTTCAATGGGTTTTCACTTCTCCGGTGCAGTAAAACTAACTGAGATGGTGGCATTGGGTGGGAGGCTTTGCATTATTGACGCAGTTCTTCAGACTTCCATTGACGTGAAAAGTAGGTAGATGATAACTGCGATAGTTACTCATCCTGAACCACTTCGACGACGTTTTATCTTCATTAACTATGTCGATTACAACGTTGTGCTAGCCCTGTAGAACAGCCATAGATCTAGCTTTCTTTTCTCATGATAAACTCTGTTTTCGATCATCTAATCTTATTTCCTTTTGGCTTTTTTTTCCCAGCAAAATTGTAAGAACCCATGCTATTTAAAGACAGACTAAACTGCAGTATCCATTGTTCTACATATTTAACCTTTTTTAAGAAAGAATCCGTAGACTGTTAGCCTGAGAGCGAGAGGTGCTGGAAACGAAAGAAACGTTTGAAATATTTGACGTTATATAATCGACTAAAAGCAAGATTGCTTGTCTAGTTATGTAGACACAGTCAATTTATGGGGCGAGAGTTTTATTAGAGCCCAAACCCAAGTGATAATATCAGAACTTACGTTAAAGTGCACTGTACATGCAACCTATAATATTTCTTTTAAATAAAATATAAAAAATAAATACTCAAACCAGTTAACATTATATTCAAATCGATAAAACTCATCTATCAAACAATATCTTTCAAACCGGCTTGAATCACCTATAAACATATCCTTCATTCTAGATCAATACAAGTAAAGGTTGTATCATTGGAATTGACTTAGAATTTTTTTTCATCTTTGAAGACGCTTAAAATCCTAGAGCAAGATGAATATAGGCTTGAATAGTTACCAACTCATATTAGAAGGATCTTTATGGCCTTTCAATAATCATAGGTTGTGGTTCATTCAATGTTATCTTACCCTGCGCGCCTCTACTCGTTGCTTGATAATGTAGCCTGACATTAAAAAAGGACGGTCCTCGATGCTAGAATTGCAAATACAAGCCCTAAAACCCATTAAAAATTCACTGTTTAGAGTAAAACAAGACCAGGCCATTTTTTAGATTTAGCTATATTATTGATAATATAAATAAATAAAATGCTTATTAAATATTATCTTTTCTTTACTATACTATATTAAAAGGATAGAAGTTTGAATTTCTTTTAAAATTTTGATTTATTTTATTTTCATTGTATAATTTATTAAATATAATTTAATAATAATTTTGTTTTTTATTGAATTTTCTTTTAGCTATTTTATAATTTATCATTTTCACCTTCAAATATAATATAATATTAATTTTATTTTTTTATTAAATTATATCTATGAAGTAATTTAAATTTTTTATTATAATAAAATATCTATTTATCTATCTTAATATAGTTTACTGTATTAAAAGATGAATGTTTGAATTTCTTTTAATATTTTGATTTATTTACTGTAGTGTGCTCCAATAAATATGTTTTACATATTCTTGGCAACATTTTAAAAAAGAGTTAAAATATTAAATTTTTTTAATAATTTTATTTTTTTATCAAATTTTATTTTTCATTAAAGTTTATCTATGAAGTAATTTAAAAAATATATTATAATAAAATATCTATTTATCTATCTTAATAAAGCTTACTATTGTAAAAAGAAAAATATTTGAATTTTTTTAACATTTTGATTTATTTACCGGAATTTACTTGAATAAATAGGTTTAACATATTTTTTTGCAACGTTTTGAAAATAATTAAAATACTAAACTTTTCGTGCTCAACTATAATGACAAATTTAAGACAACACACATGCATCGCATGTAAATTCACTAATGATAAACAAAAATCTAGATAAACTACGTATATATCCCAGTATCTAGTGCAATCCTTCCTACTCGTAATTACCTATCCATAAAACCAGACCGGCTCCATGAAGATATACATGAGCCCTGATAATAATTTCTAAAACTTGAGCCAAAAGATTGCACAGTCTCCAGAACAAACAAGACAATTTTACTATTTTAGGATACACACGAGGTCGACACGCGCCCACCTTTGTCCTTCATTCTGGACGGTCCACGTTGAAATCGATCCAATGGTCTCCACTGATCCTTAGCCTAATTCGTTGCTCTCTACACCGCGAGATCTCGCTTTTCCACCACAAAAAAGGCGACTACCTTGGGTTTTATTGGCTCTGTTTTAGGATTCTCTTTTTCGCCATTTTCTCTTCACGATCTTTCTGCAACCATGATGCTTCTCAAGGCTTCTTCTTGTTTCTCTATAGTTCACAGTCATGGAGAACATCTGTTTCCCCTTTCTTCGATGGTTTCACCTCCGTCTTCGTCGTCCTTTTATTCGTTTGCTCCTCTGAACTCATCAGTCAATTCACTGGCTAAACTCCGATTTTCTTCAGCCAAGAGTGGAACCGGAGTTCATGTGTGTGCCTCAAAGAGTGCCGGTGATCTTTCGCTTAGCGGTGTGATTTTCAAGCCATTTGAAGAGGTGAAGAAGGAGCTCGATCTTGTTCCGACGCTACCTCAGCTCTCTCTTGCTCGCCATAAGTATGATGATGCGTGTGAGGCTGCAGTCAGCGAGCAGATTAAGTAGGTTTTTTTTTTCTTCCCTTCTTTTTTTTCCTTCTATTTTTGTTGAGACTGGAGAAAATTCAAGAGTACTCATGTTAATTTCTATCCATTTCTCACTCGAATCAGCCAATCAAACTTCACTCCAAAAAATGCTTGCTTAGTATGAAATGTCCATAACTTCACTATAACTTGATCTAACGTACCTGTGCCTTTGAGTACTCTTATTGGCTACGTCGTCGTAATACTTTTGACAATGAAAATCATTTGTTCTTTTCTTCAGCGTGGAATACAATGTATCGTACGTGTATCATGCCATGTTTGCTTACTTCGACAGAGACAACGTTGCTCTGAGGGGTCTTGCCAAGTAATTTCTTTGAAATTCATCAGATTTCTATCTACATTTCCTTTCTTTCTTCTCAAAAAGTGACTGTCTGACGGTGGGGATTATAGGTTTTTCAAGGAATCAAGTGAAGAAGAGAGAGAACATGCTGAGAAATTGATGCAATACCAGGTACTTTAAATAACAAACTCAATCATTTTGCGCTAGAAATGAGTCGTTATCTTCTCTGTGACAAATTTCAGAACAAGCGTGGTGGAAGAGTTAATCTACAGGCTATTGTGATGCCTCTATCTGAGTTTGATCATGCAGAGAAGGGAGATGCTCTATATGGTGTGTTTCATTGCCTCTAATATTGCCAATTTCAACTCTTTCATGTTAATTATGCAAAAAACTTGGCAAATAGGCATTCCCTATTTCATTTTCTTTTAATTTTAGTTATCTTCCATTTTTCTATTTTATACTCCTATTATGTTGCATCACAAAGATATGAAAATTCAAATTTAAGTATTACCTTACTGGTGTTTAAGGGACTCGAAAATCATTGTAGTTTGTCTTTTTTTGGGGCCATATTTGACTTCTAATATGTTGCTAGTTTCAATTATTTTGATTCAGCCATGGAACTTGCATTGTCTCTGGAGAAACTTACTTCTGAAAAGCTGTTTAACTTACACAAGGTAAAGCCTGTATTTTTTAAGGATGTCAATATATTTTCATTGAAGAATAAGCCCGTTGTCTTAGTGGTTGTCTTTAATGCGATTCTTTAGGTGGCTGAAAATAGCCATGATGTGCAGCTGCTGGATTACATTGAAAGTGAGTTTTTAAGTGAGCAGGTAATATAGAATTCAAATCTCGCTGCCTAAATCCTTTTGGTGAGAAAGACGCAGGACAATATCGTGTTCACTTTCTTTTTTAATGGTATATCTTCTTAGGTGGAAGCCATTAAGAAAGTTTCTGAGTATGTGGCTCAGCTGAGAAGAGTAGGCAAAGGACACGGTAAGAATAAAGGAATTGTACCATGCATTTAGAGTTACTCATTTTCAAATATGCTTACTATATATATTGCCTTTGAATTCCAGGAGTTTGGCACTTCGATCAGATGATGCTCCATGAGGCCGACGCCATGGCCTGATCAACCTTCGGAGTTTGAAGAACCCTATGGCCGCGGGCCTCTTACTACTACTTCGGGAATATTTTTCATTAAATAGTCTTGCATCATAGTTGAGAAATCAAGCAAGGTTGGATAAAATGTCAGTAGAAAAATAGGGTCATCTTGTTCACCCTTCATTCCCAATAAAACCGTTTGTTCATGGTGGTTCGTTCTTTTGACTTTTTGAAGTTTCTACCTTCCTTAGTGAGAAAAACTGCCACTCTTAGAATCTGGCCCCTTGCCACCTTGCCATCTTGCCGGTGACCGGAATGAAGCTCAAACCACTAATTAATAACAACAATAAAATCACACTGTAATTTTAAACAATGAGTTAGCTGGTGAATCGATCCATCTGTACGAAATTCCTAAGCAGCTGGCTTGTTAAAGAGAAGCCAAGCATCAAGTTCAATAAAACATAATGAAACCTAGCAAAATTGAAGTGCAAAATCCAGTCACAAATAACTCCAAAGTACCGAACAGAATGTCTTTTTATGTCTTTTTAAACCGTCTATACCATGACTCTGGAGCAGTAGCTGGTGCTTGGGCGGCCAGCCTCTTCTATGATGAAGAGCTTAATACCCTTGCCCTTAGGTTTTGAGCCCTTGCCAATTGTAAAGACATTGCCCAATCGAGTAGCAAACTCATGGCCAGTGGCATCCTGGATGTGGACAGTCTCAAAGGTTCCCTTGTGCTTTTTCCTGTTCTTGATCCCTCCAACTCGGTCCCTGTTTCTTCCACATGTCACCGTCACGATATTTCCAACGTCAAATTTAATAAAATCTGCAATCTTGTTGCTCCCGAGGTCAAGCTTGATAATGTGGTTCGCCTTGATCAGAGGGTCCGGATAGCGAATGGGTCGTTCATCGCAAGTGTTCAGATATGGGATGCCTTTTTTTGTCCAAATTGGACATAACGCACCTTGCAAAGCTTAAACTGCAGAATTCAAACGTGTAACAACCATCAGTGAATTGGTAATGAATAAAAATGAAGGAAAAGATAATCAATTGGTTCCTTCGTTATTCAGCCCCATAATTAGAGTTAAATAACTTTGAGAGAGCAAGAGAGTTAAAAAAAAAACACAAAACAATTCAAGGAGCAGACCTTAGCCTCCTCGTCCCTGATTGAGTGGAGACGGAACCGACCCTTGTTGTCATAAAGAAGACGGAAACTTTCATTAGTTTTGGGAATCGACAACACATCCGACAGTGTTACAGAGATAAACAAGCAGACAAAGGAAGAGCAATGAAAAAACTCACTCCAATACAGAATAAAGGAAATGTCCACACATATCCAAGTACACTCCATTGATAAAAGCTTGGATAAAAAAAAAAAAAAAAAAAACAAGAGCAGCTCAATTTACAAGAAGGGTTTAGATGTGCATACCCATGAAACCTGAAGGACATGTTTTATCCGTCCTGACCTTTCCATCAACGAAAACATGTCGTTGCATCAAAATGGCAGTGACCTCTTGGTTTGTAAGAGCATATTTCAGTCTGTTTCGGAGGATAAGCATCAGAGGCAAGCATTCCCTTAATTCGTGAGGCCCAGATGAAGGCTTAGGAGCCCGAGAACGATGCATACAACGACAGTTAGGAAAAGAAAAAGTATATCAATATAAAGGAAAATTCTAGAGTTATATTTTGGCTCACAAATGCACCACCAAGTTTATCAAGCATTCAATGCTTTGTGGCCTTGAGCCTCTTCAAATGCTTCGCCGATACTGTGCATCTCATCGTAAAAAATCTTCTTAGACGATTGGGGTGAAAAGTTCAACTCATGGGCGACGACAGATCACGATTTTATCTCCTCAATGAAAGTTCAGTTCATGTTCCTCTCATGACGAGCAAGAAGAAGCAGTTTGTAGCCGCCTTTGACGGCTTTAAAGTTCTCTCAATCCCGGTTTCTGAAAGTTCAGTTCATGTAACTCTTAAAAATTTCTCCCCGATTTGAGAGACAGCTTTCTTGCCTTGGTTGAGGAAATCGGGTCCCAATCCGGGCTTCTAGATCGTCACCTCCCGTACAATCGCCTCCGTTGTGCTTAATGCGATAATGAACTGATTACTGAAGAACAATTTCAAAATAAAATATAAATTATGAACACTTTATTGAAATAAATAACACTAGGAGGACTAAATTGAAATAAGTTACTCATACCCATTAGTTTTACCCAAAAGCTAGGGCTACACGTGTCATTCGGTAGGCAAAGTAGCTCCAAATATTTGTTAACTGAAGCGTAGGACTATCGTTAGCTCTAACGGAGTTCTGGTCACGCACTCCAGACCATCGTTCTTTGTTATTGGAGAACGCGCTCATCATTAGTTTCACTATAATCGAAACGGCCATCCTCGTGTGATCTTCTGATTTCGTCTTCATCATTCGTCTTTTTTTCACCTCTCAAATCTTTCACCGTCACTCGTGATTTGCTATTTCTCTCTTTCTCTCCGTTTGTTTGCTTTCAGACCGTTTTCTCTGCGACGATCAGATGTTCTACTCGCACCAGCTTCTTGCTCGGAAAGCTCCGCTTGGCCAAATATGGTCGCTACTTTTTCCATTGTTTTCTGCTTCACTGTCTCTCGGTCCAACTAAATGTTACTATCTATATTTACATAAGTATATTCGTGAGTAATGCTTAGGGACTTTGCATTCTTTCTGCTCATTCATGAATGATGCAAAATATGAATCATAGTGAAAATCGAATACGTGATTTCTGAGCTATTTGGCTGGAGATTTTTTTTTTTTCAGCTATTCTTATGCCTTTTCCGATGTTGAAGGATGGCTGCTACCATGCACTCAAAGTTTAATAGAAGGAAGCTCGACAAACTCAACATAATCCAAGTTTGGTACGAATCAAAAACTTAAATACTCCTTTGAATTCGACGGATTAACCTTGATTTCCCGTCGTTTCTCTTCAAATTTTCAGCGACGAAATTTTGAACCCCGCAGTTCCAATGGCGCTGAGGCTCTCAGGGATTCTAATGGGTACATAAGCGCGATTCATTGTCGCAGTCCCAGTGCATTTGTTGGCTTTCATTTCTTGCTCTCCTTCTCCTTGCATTCGTCGTCTTTCATTTCTTGCTCTCCTTCTCGTAATACATTAAATTATATACTCTATGGTGTTTTTAGGTGGCGTCGTAATCGTGTATGAGAAGAAGGTTAAACTCCTTTATGGTAAACTTTCATTTTTGGTCTGTTTAAATTTGCAAACACAAATGCATATTACGAGTACTATTTCTGATAAATTTCTTTCGAATTTTTCCGCAGATGATGTTACCCGTCTTTTGGTAATGGTTTGAACTTCTAAATTTTAACTACTTCGTCTTTTTAATTTCTTTAAGCTATTTTGATTCATAGTTCAGTTTTCTCAGGTTGAAATAAACGAAGCTTGGAAGGTAAAAGCAATTTCAGATCCAACCGTTCTCCCGAAGGGAAAATCTCAGGCCAAGTAAGTAGTTCTTTCGCTTCGTGTTCTTTGGCTTCCCCGTCACTAGAAAGAACTAAGGAAGGGTTTAAAGACCAAAGATGCTAATCTTCTATGTTTGTAGGAGGGAAGCCGTTACTCTGCCTGAAAACTTAGAAAGAGATGTAAGAGATCTTGAACAGTCTCTTAATTGCACATTCCCTGACATGGAGTTCAATCAAACAGCCTATTTTGCTATGGTCAGTATCGGCAAATAGATTGAGTAAACATTTTAGCCTCGCATTGTTTACAAATTCATGTTCATGTTGTTGTAGTTGTGCGTATTAAGTATTCTGGTTATCGGGGTGATTATTAAGTTTTGATTATGAAATGTTTGATAAAATAGTCAATCCATCTTTTTTCGGCACTCACAAAGGAACTGTCATCCTCCCTAAACTTCTAGATAAGAAACAGTCGAATTTCTTGCAAGAAAAGAATCAAGGTTCATTTACGCTGCTCAGTATCTAATTTGGGTTCATTGACCATTTATTTTAAACTAGATGAATCTTTAAAAGGTTTGTCTTCTACAAATTAATGTCAAGAATTTGATCATATAGCATTTTCTTTTACATCACCAACAAGAATAAATATGATATTTCAAATTTTTATTGGTGTTTTCGTGTACTATTCATGTCTGATTTTTTTGCCATTCGTTGTAGAATCTTGACAGCGTAGCTGAACCATATATAAGCAATAAAATTGCAGAAGATCCGTCAGCAAAATTCCACCAAGGTTTCTTTCACTTTGATCTCCTTAATACGAAATTTAATTTATGATTAGTAAAAATCAGCTAATTGTTACCTCTTTGTGACAATTGCTCAGCCGATGCTGAAAACATTACATTGTTTGAAAGTTTTGATGTGTATCAAACTAGTGGAGATCGTTACAATAGATTTGAAAGGTAACTAATTAATTTTATTAAATATACATTTTTGCCGGCTTCACTTTATTGTATAGCTAAATGTTTGTTGGGTGAAAATTAAGTATATACGACTGTTCTAATTTTCAAGTTATAAACTAATAATTTTACAGAATTTTTACTTGTTGGTCGTTAATTGTATGGCAGATTTGATATTGAGGAAGACGATGAAACACAATTAAATTTTACTTCCGGAGATCATTCTCAAATACCTACCACTTTAATACCTTCGCCACCTCGTCAAGATGGACTACAAAAAAGTGAGCATTAGTACGTATAATATTTTGAGCCACTACAAATTTAAGATTAAAATATATAATATTATCTAGTTATTAAATTTGGAAAATTTCTTTTTTCTTTTTATAGTTTCAATAATAATTTAACTCTTTAAGTCTAAACATTACAATATTCAAAAAATAATAATACATTACATTTACTCTTTATTTATATCTTTTAATTATTATTATTTTATGACATAATAAATATGCTGTAATTAATGTAATAAATTACAAATAAATAAAGTAAGTTATATTTGTACCAATAAATGTTTAACACACTATTTATGAATAATAGAGAGTAGAAATAAAACGTATACATAACATAACATTATTCTTCAAGAAATTGCGCAAATATTAAGATGGAATTATCAATGTTGTTTCAAATAAACCTCAGAGATTGTCATGTTGTCTAACATCTAATCTTTCTTGCAGTAAATGAAATTGTAGACTTATTTGAGGAGCAAAACGTCCATGTGCATTTAGATGAACAAAAAGAGCTTCAACAGGTACTATAAATCTTTTCCCGTCTACTAAAGTGATAATTGAAGAAAATGATATCAGATGACACAGTATTAAGCTAATCAACAAACATAATAATGATGCAGGATGCCAACAGGCAAGGGGCAACAAAAGTACATCGAAAAAAAGCCCCAACCTTTGTTATGGACTTTCAACATACCATCATTCCCGGTCATATATACCAGTCTTGGCTTCAGAATGCCTCAGATATTGTGTCTAGAAGAGGAAGGAAGAGGAAGGTTATCCCTAACATTTGACCTGCAGTATTTTTTTTTATCAATTTCATTTTCTTCGGAGAAAGAATTCAATACCTAAGTTAAGTAAATATTCTCAAGTATTAGAAAGTCATGTATAAATTTTATTTTGAACTGAAAAAAAAGCGACATCTAATCGTATAGTTTGATTAATGTTTCAGCGCACCAATTTCATGTCTACCATGAAGATAGCTTCCCTGATGGATTTACCTCCAGTTGTTTTAAGTTGTGGCCTATTTGCTACTGGATCTGGAGAAATTCATTATCCGCCACCCTTGCTTCATCTATGGCGTAGAAGTATTCAACCTCCTAAAGACTCACGTTCTGGTAACCATTACTAAGTTATCTTATATTTTATATTTTCTATTGGTAATAGATTTCTCTAAACGATAAAATATTATTGACTAATTTTTGAAATAGAAAGAACCGTTCAACCCTTACCTCCACGACGATCATCATCATTGCCGCCAAGGGGATATTACCAAGGCCAAATGAGTTTCGTAAGCCACTCTAAATTCACTAACTTTTGACTTTGAAACATTTGAGGAAAGTTATTTACTCCCTGACTATTACATTATGAAGCCTTTTGAAGATTACAATAGTGGAGCTGGATCCCAGTCGCATGGTGTTTCCATTGAAAATTTGAGGACCAATCTCAGTAACGGTGACATGCCAACTCAAATCCTCGATGAATTGAGAGCAAACTTAATGAATAGTAATTATGTTGGAATGGGACTGACTCAAGCCAATGCATATACAACCGTCACCCCTAGAAATTCTGGTAAAGAGACATTTTATTTGGAACAAATTCTCACGAAAAAATTCAAGTTCTAAAAAGAGTAACAACAATATTTTATTCAATTGTTTGCTTATTTAAATGTGCAGGAGATAGAGTAGGAAAAGACGTTGGATTGATCTCAGAAGATAATGCAAGGTTTGAAGATTATTCCCTTTATCTCTTATCAATTTGAGAGAGCCAAAAACAGCTCAATTTCATGACTTCGCAAGAAATTTATTAGCTACAGATCGAACAAGAAAATGCCATATTCTTCATCTAGACACAGCAGTGGTGGCCTGGAACCTGTTGCGGAAGAGCTGTCACGTACTGACCCAAATTTTAAGTTGTTAAGGCTTGCTGAAGACAGTGCGTCTCCTCACCAAGGTATGGACATCATTTAGGAGCAAACCCCTCCATAAAGTCTTAGTACACTTGTTCTTCAATATAAATCTTTCAATGTATTAGTCCAGTTAAATATTTCTAACAAATAATTAGTCTTTATTATATTTGTAATCATTCAGTATTTTTATAGCACGTACAACAACTTGCTAATGTAAATTTATGACAGAACTACAGTAGATATTGAAAATTCAGTATTTAAGAATATAGTGTGATGTACTTGTAATAAAGTTTTTAGATAATTTACCCATGGAATATTGATATTCATCTCTTGCAGAACTAATAGTGGAAACTGAACCTACACAAACTCAAAAACCGGACAACACTCCTCCATCTGACAAAATCACCGATTCCATTAGGATGTAAAGATTCTCCCTTCGACGGCTCATCCACTTTTTTGTTCTTATTTTAAAAAGTAGATAATTATTTATGTGATTAATTGGCTTGAAGTTTCGATTTTAAATGCTCCATGCAGTCAAATGAAAGCGCATTTCGAGACCCCAGGAGCCTCACAGGTCGAGTCTCTGGACCATTTAGCGTTGGGAATGAATCGAAAAGGAGCAGCGCTACTCTTCTATCAAACCTGCGGTATTTATTTAAAAAGAAAAATGCTTTGCCCTGTCTTTATATTGTGTCTTCCTTACCATTGAGAATCGTCTTTCGAAATTGGCATTTGTTTTAAATGTAGTTTTGGCCACTCGTGATATTCTGAAAGTCCATCAACAGCAGCCTTACGGAGAGATTTTCGTATCCAAAGGACCAAAAATGTGACTCTGAAACAAAGGTGAAATCACTACTCTGTTCTTCACAAACTCAATAGTAGACGTGGGACAAACACAATTATCAATAAATTTGACATTTGAACTCTGTTCCTCCACAATTCTTTAAATCTAAACGAAAACCCAAGTTTTTTATTTTATGAACTTGTAACTGAATATAGAAAACAAAAGATGTGGAGAAGAACATTTGGATATTTATTATTAACTTCAAAAAACAAAACTAATTCCATTAACAGAGTGCTTGCTTACATTTTTGAGTATCAGAGTGACTTTATTCCTATGTTCTTTGAATATGCTAAATCAAACAAATAATGACTTATTTGGACAGTTGGTAGTAGTAGTAATTAGTCTTCCATCTTTATTTTCTACTTGAAATCTCAAAAACTGTACCAACTAGTCAAATCCACCCAATAATGATCTCATTTTCAGTTCAATTAAATATTTGTATTTAAGTAATAGCGTGTTCTTTAACTTTTTACTCTTAAACTTACTTTGTGATGTGTAATTTAATTGAAACTTTCGAAATATAAAATTAAATAGTTCATATAACATCTAGTCTTTTGTATACTTTGAATATGAAACCCACCTATCGAAATTATTTACAAACTTGCAATGTTTAATTTGATGTTTCTTGTGAAATGGTAGTTAGTAGAGATCAGATTAGTCGAAGCTTCAAAGGCAAGAAGTTGAAATTACTAGGATGGATTGTGTTTTTAGAATTGTTTAAAGAAACTCCATTGAATATGTATGTTGTTTAACATGATTTTATGTGCAATGCAGCAATTAATAATTGCTATATTTGCACATCATAAGAAGTCGCATGATATTTACTAATCCATAGGCAACCTTAAACTTAGTGACACGATGACTTCATTAATAATTAAAAAATACCACAAAATGTATGTAAATTTGCTACATAAAGTCTACATATATGCAAATCACAAGAAGACTTTTTCCCGCCGTGAACAAGGGTAGTGATATATTTATTTTTTAATTTTACTTCTAGGTTTTTTCCATCTTATCTTACATTTATTAATTGGTGCACTTGATGAAAAAAAAAAAAGATTAAAATATTAATCCTACGTGTAAGAACCAAATTGTGATATAAAAACGAGACGAGGAAGTCTTTGGTGCTTTGAGTTTGGGGTTGGTGTTGGAAGTTCACTATCAAATACACTTACAAAGCAATATCAGATCATAGTACATCTCTCCATGACTTACCTTCTAAACTACGACCCCTCCAGCATTTCTCGTAAATTTTGACGTCTTGCTCACTGATACAGAGTGTTTAACCCACCAGCTACCAATTAATAATTTTCTCCTGCTCTCTTCCCCCCGTTTACTAATTTATTTTTTGATATTATTACTTAGTTTATATGTTGTTTATTTTAGGCCCATTTTCCTAGCAAAAGTTAATAAGCTGAGAAGAGGAAACTAATTACTTCCATGATTGTTTCTCAAAATTTATTCCGATCATAGCGTCAGTGGATGCCAGTTAATATTAAAATGTCATATCATAAATTCCGTGTTAGAAATTGGGTAATTTAAAAAATAAAAAATCTACCAGTTAGTTCACATCTTGGAAATTGCAAGGAACCGTCCCATAAATTGTCAAATGCAAATCAACTATAAAAAAGGGTGGCGTGCACTATTTTATTGGTTAATTCTTGATCTCATAATGTTTATTACTCTGGTCAACCTCTTAGCTCTTCCATGGAGGTGAGGTGCTATTACAAAGTCAATCTCTGGCCTTATGTCCAAGAAAGGTCGTGTTTGTTTTTCAGCTAATCTGAGAAGATTTGTGGGCATGGAAATGGGATAACGTCCAACACGACTTATCGCCACGATCGGATGCTCGAGAGCTTTGCGGGAAGCTTTTGTCCACTCCATTTCAGTTCAGTTGAAACACGAACTTTCCCCACCATCTGTTCTACTCCCCTTCTCGCATCAAGAAACGGAAATCAAACAAACGCACAGATGAGGAGTGCTGTGCAGTTTTTGTTTTTGAGTGAGAATGTTCAAACATCTGACTTCAATTAGCTCCAATGTAAGCGAATATGGTCGTTGATTTTCGTTTATTTGTTATATTCTCGTAAAAAATGTTGACTTTCGTAATCTTTGATGATTTCAGTACTCTTGTTCGCACTGGGTTTTACTTTATCCGTCTTTGGGATAGCGGCGATCGTAATGGGTAAGAACGAGAATCGGAAACACAATCGGCTCAGGATCCGTTTGCGCGTGTTTACATGGGTCTTCGTTAGTTTCTTGTGTCAGAGTTTCAGTTTTTGCTCGTCCTTGAATGATGAAGGTATTAAGATTTCTTCTTCTTCTTCTTCTTCTTCTTCTTCTCCTCTCTCTCTCTCTCTCTCTCTCTCTCTCTCTCTCTCTCTCTCTCTCGCTTTGTTCTTTGGAGTACGACTTTCACTGTTTGGCAGAAAGGAAAGTGAAGGAAAATGCTGAGAAACTAACTAGTGTCCGAATTTCAGGTTTTGCTCTGTTGAGATTAAAGGAGAGAGTGGTGAATGATCCATTTGGTGCTTTAACGAATTGGATTGATGATCAAAAGGCTGATCCATGCTCCTGGTCTGGCGTCGAATGCTCCGACGGAAACATCATCGTTTTGTGAGTAACTCTTTCTATTGACAATCGTCTTCTTACTGATCTCAGCTTATCAAGTTTGAACTTTCAGTGAAGAGGAAGGAGATGATTAATAAACTGAATGATCTGTAAGCTTCATTTACAATCTAAAACACGATTTCAAAAGATGGCCGTGGAACCAAGTTCCTGGAAGAATTTGGATATCTATTTATACAAATTCAACATACAATCAGAATTATCGACATCGGTTTGGAGTAGATTTAAGAATAACTTTTCAAAGTTCGCAGCATAATGTTCATTAAATTTAGTCTAACACCCGACGCGACTTGTAGGAATTTAAAAGATTCTTGCCTCGAAGGAACTCTGCCATCAGACCTCGGAAATCTAGTCCACATAAAGACTATGTAAGAAATTTTCAGCTATTTGCTGATTTGTTTTGAGTGACGATTCATAGTTTTTCAATCCCAGTTTTTCTCTTCATCGCTGTCTTTGTTGCCTCTTGCTGCAGTATTTTGAGAAACAACTCTTTCAATGGAAGGCTTCCGGAAGGTTTTGGAAAGCTGAAAAATTTGGAGTTTCTGGATTTGGGGTTCAACAACTTTACTGGATCAGTTCCGAATGATCTCTGCAACAATCTATCACTCACAACCCTGTATGTTGGGGTTTAGTAATAATGGGTCTGAGTCTTTTTCCATTTATTTTTTCTCTTTTCTGAGTAAATATGTTTTTCTTCTGCCTATTTTACAGCTTACTGGACAATAATGATTTTCTGGGTAGCTTACCTCCTGAAATTTACGAGCTTCGACTGCTTTCAGAATACCAAGTAGATCAAAATAAACTATCCAAACCAGTTCAACGCTTATCAGGCAGTGAAAAGTCCAGGTAATCAAATTTTATTAATTGATTTCAAAGCTGATATAATACTTCAGTCTATCTTCGTTTGTTTCTGATTATGTTTTCAACTTTCTAAGGAGCGTTGCCAGAACACCTCGCCACAGAAGACTTAGCGAGACAGAAATGGCACCACCCCCGCCACAAACAAATAGTTCAGCGTCTAGTTCTCTAGCTCCTCCTAAGAGTTCATCGACGAAATCACCCCCCTCACCAGCACAGTCGTCTTCGGCTCCTCCATCAAACCCTTCTTCTGCGCCAGAGCCAGGAGGGAATTCTTTGGTTCCTCCTTCTCCAGATCTCAATTCTGCTCCAGTTCCTTCTTCTGATACTGAAACACCTAAACCTCCCCCGAAAAGCAGCTCTTCGAAGAGACTTAATCCTGGAATTTTGGCTGCTATCCTTGTGGGTATAATATTTCTGCTACTTTTTGCCTTTGGCCTTTATTTTTGGAAAACCAACCGGCTAACTAGCGGCGGTTTATGGGCCACCGGCCTAAGCGGACAGCTTCAGAAAGCATTTGTCGTCGGTAATTCTTCTCTTCTTATCGCTTTTTCTACGGACTTTTCCATCTAAGTCTTGACCAAGCACTACTCGCAAGAAAAGTTCTGTTCTTGCTAGTCGTATACTTCAATTTTCTCTGCCGAATTCCAGAGCATGAGTAACAGAGTAGTGATATGCATTGCAGGTGTACCAAAGCTGAAGAGATCAGAGCTCGAGGCTGCTTGCGAAGATTTCAGCAATGTCATCGGTTCTTCACCGATTGGTACACTGTATAAAGGGACATTATCCAGTGGGGTTGAAATAGCTGTTGCTTCTGTTGCAGTTAAATCAGACAATGATTGGTCTAGGAGTTTGGAAGTGCAGTTCAGGAAGAAGGTATTTGATAAACAAATTGCAGAAAAAATTGTGCTCTTTGAAAGTCTAATAATTTTCTTAATGGTTTGTCTAGATTGACACGCTGTCTAAAGCAAACCACAAGAATTTCATCAGTCTTCTCGGGTATTGCGAAGAAGAGGAGCCATTTACAAGGATGGTAGTCTTTGAATATGCTCCAAATGGAACTCTTTTTGAGCACTTGCACAGTAAGTTGGGAGAAACTCTCGTTCTTCATTTCAATCTCGAAAATAAATCAAGCTCGTTAAGTATCGAATCATTCTCATCGCCTTTGCAGTACAAGAAGCCGAACATTTGGACTGGGGAGCGAGGCTAAGAATAGTAATGGGCATAGCTTATTGCCTTGACCATTTGCACCAGCTAAATCCACCATTAATACATAGCAACCTGACTTCATTGTCCGTAAATCTCACCGAGGATTACGCAGCAAAGATCTCAGAATTCAGCTTCTCAAACGAGATGGCTTCATCTGGCTGGAGTTCTATCGGCATAAGCCGTTTAAACACATCAACGGGAGGCCTAAAAAGCAACGTGCATAATTTCGGGATGATATTGTTTGAAATAGTGACAGGCAGAATGATCAAATCGGTGGACACTGAATTGCAGGAAGACGAAAAGGCGTACCTAAGAGGAAGACAACCGCTGAGAGAAATGGTGGATCCAGCCCTAAATTATTTTCAAATGGATCAGCTGGAGCAGATAGGCCAAGTGATAAGAAGGTGTTTGAATTCGGAGCCGAAGCAAAGACCGTCGATGGCAGAAGTGAGTGCGAAATTGAGATCGATAACCGGCATTAGTCCGGATGAAGCAGTTCCAAAGGTTTCTCCTCTGTGGTGGGCGGAGCTGGAGATCATGTCTGTTGAAGGATAATAGTAGATGGTAGAAGCCATAGAAGTAGCGTTAAGTATGCAGAGATTAATGTTTAGAGCTGTTTGGTTTAGTCTCTCTACTTGTTTGAAGTTTAACCATGGCCAATTTCCAACAAATTTGTAATTATTCAAATAATATTAGTATACAATATAAATATTCAAATAATAATCACATGAATTAAGAATATTATATCATAATTTAAAATTAAAATATAAATTCAGCCAATCAAAACTTGTCCGGAGCTGCAAATAGACAGAAATGCTAAGTTGAATGACCCGATCATCTTCGGAGCAAACTGAAAATTGAGCACTTATCCATAAAGAATGGAAACTTAAATAATTCAAAAAGATTGTGCAAAAAATAAAATAATAAACACCTTTTGTTTTTAACGACCAGGATTATTTCGGATCTTGACTCGTGAAATTGGTAAATAGAAAAAGATAAAGCTTTGATCAAGTTAGTAAATATTGAAATTATGAGGGTACCATTGCAAAGAACCCGGAGAACGAAGGAAGGAATTGCAGCGGCAAGGGAGGGAGTTCCAGACTTCCAGTAGCACCGTCTGCTACTTTACAGCCGCTTGGTAATTCTCTATTTGCTGTCGATCTCTTTCTTGTGATGGAGGATTCAGAGGAAGAAAGGGAAAAGTCACTCCCTGACAGCCCTAGCAAGGACCTTGAACGTGGAGTGCCCTCCAACATTGACAACGACGATGAAGAAGTGGAAAAAGACGTAGAAGAAGATGGTGGATATTCGCCGATTTCGTGAGAAGTTGGTCTATTTTTCATCATAGACTCTTCTATTTAGGCAGATACATGAACTTATCTAACCCTAGAGGACGAAATCGTTGGTATGGTCGGCGACCGTTCGAGTTACCAAAATCTAATTATGTTTGATATATTAAAAAGTTCAGATTTCTCCGATTTGATGAAAAATCGACGAATCTCTCTCGAAATCAGCTTCACGAAATCGGCTTCTGGATTTCTCTAAAAATCCATCTTCGATCCCTCCTCGCCAAAATCACGATTTCTCTTTGCAAATCGCCTCTAGAAAATAGAAATCAACCACGGAAATCTCTTCAAGGTACTGTTATTGTTATTTGCACAAGTATATTGCTTTTGTAATATCTCTACAATTTGTCAATCCAGAAGATTATGAGAATGAGAGCAGCATCTATTAAGTAGCCGGAGTAGAGCATCGGCTTTTCTCCGAACCTTCAAAGACTCGGCGGTGGCTACACTCTGCAAAGATGGAATGCTTCGAGGATTCATCAGCAGCCGTCTGGCGACTTCCTCTCCTCCATCTTTACACAGCCCCAACAGAAGAGTTATGGAATTTTCTTTGCCTTTCGCAGATCCAAATCTCAACAGATCAACAAGAAGCGATACTAGAGCTCGACTTTTTCTCATCTCCTCCAGGCCTTCCGAACAGCCTAAAACGAGAGAAAGCACTTGCAGGGCATCGTCCGTTATGCCTGCTCTATCGTCAGTAAGCAAGTTGATGAGCAGTGGCACTGCTCCTGCTCCCACAACCTTTGCCCTGTTTGCGCTGTACAGCGCTAGGTTGAAAAGTGCAGTTGCGGCATCTCTTTTTCCGGCCGAAGTGCCTTCTTTCAGGAGCCTCACCAGTCCTGAAACTGCTCCAGGCCGTCCTCCGATACTAACCTTGTAATCGTCAACCATCGATAGGCTAAAAATTGTCGCTGCCGCATTTTCTCTCGCTTCCATGGTTTTCCCAGATTCCAAAACGTATATAATATTGTCGATTGCTCCCGCTGCAATGATCAGAATCTTGTTATTGTCGAAGATAGAGAGATTGAGCAAGGCAGTGACGGCATTTTCCTGGAGCGTTGGATCATTAGAGCTCAGTAATATCACTAAAAATGGAATCGCACCCGCCTCAGCAATGATCCGTCGATTATCCATGCCTGTTTTTGCCAGCAATCGAAGCTCATATGCTGCCTGCCTCTGAATTTCCAATGATCCGGTTGCAAGTTTTCCGACAAGAAATTCAGATGTCATTTTAACAGCGTCGATTGCAGCTTTTGTAGCTGAAATGTGGTCGACGGCGGTATCAGAGATGGCTCTTCGACTGTTGCTTCTCTCGAAGCATGAGACCGATGATGCTCCCGATTCAGTTAACATGGCTTCATTTTCCAGGCACCATTGTTGGATCAAACTCTTCAATGCATAATTGGGTATGAGAGCCATGTGAATCAGCCTCTGACCACTTTTTGGACAAACGTTGTGACCTGAATCAATCCATTTGGCGATCGAATTTCGATCGTATGTCTGACCAGACGCAATAATCACAGGATCTTTCATCAAGTCTAGTGATATTGGGCAGCGGAATTCGTCTGGAATTTGAATCGTCGGCCTGGAAGATGAACAATCGTCTGGAACTCTCGAGTATTTTTCAGTTTTTTTATCTTCTTCATCATTGAATAGAACAACTTTGGAAGACATTACAAGGGAAATGAGATTGTTTATGTTGGAGACTACCATGAGTCCACCTGTTCCAGCTTGCTTAAGTGCTTCCGCCTCTAGTTTTGAAACTTCGCCTTCATAATCCGACAATCTTTTCAAGCCAGTTTTACTGAGAATCTCTTTGACTTTTCGGAGATCGAGAAATCTTTTGTTTCTGCTTTCCTTCTCGTTATTACTGGTCATTACTATAAGAAGTTCTTCTCTTATTTGAAGTTCTTGAGCGTCGATCAACGGTTCAACCCGCCATGCTTGATTCCGAAGAAGCTCAACTTGCTCTCTAATGTCTACTGTTATCTTGAGTAAGCTCAGAGGTAAAATATCCAGTGCCCTGGCTATCTCCTTTGCGAGGGCGTAAAACTCATGGGAGATGAACTCCGTTTGAAGAAGATTCCAGAGAGAGCTTCCTTCTGAGCAGGCTTGGATCAAACACTTGACTTTTTGAATTACAGAGAAGAGCTCAGTTAAACACAGAATCGAAGACGAAGGAAGCGGACTATTTGCTTCTTGAATCTCTTCAAACAGAAAAGAGAGAAGCTTGATCCTCCTCCTCATGATTGCGACATTTCGGACCTGCAAAAATATCGTCGTCTCCGTGGAAGCAACTTCATCCGAAAGTTGAATCAATGACTCTAGTAAAGACCCAGTTGGCAAAAGTCTCGGGGAAGCCATTGCTGAAGGAACAGCTACATCCCGTGGATTTTCTCTACCTGTACTGGTTTGTTGAGCTCATGGCCGTCTTCATGCCTACGTTTTGTTGAGTTTTAGGTGGCTAAGCCGCTGAGGGAAAGAACAGACGTCATCAATAAAAAAAATCATATATTCAATAACAAATGCCATTGATTGGTGGATTGATAAAGAAATATTGGATTAAGGGATGAATTTTCGGCAGTTTCTGCTTGTCTGGTTGACACTACAGACATAAGAAAGAATGGCTTCCTTGGTGTTTGCCACTTGGAGGAAGCTCCTTCTGAATCTTCAAGTCGGATCTGTCTCTCATTTAATACTCAAAATCTCTACTCTATACGTCAACAGAATCCGCTTAGTCAAACTTTGCGTTCGGTTGGTCAGTTTTTGACAATTACATGATAATTTAATCTTGCAAAATGTCATTATTTTCCAGCTAGTTGATGGGTCATCATTGTGGCATCATTTAGCAATAAAATACAACACATTTTGCAACTCAAACACAAAGAAATATCAAAACACTAATATTAAATACACATCCCAACTAAAAATTCAAGTTCTCGTGTTTCCTTACAACTTAAACCTGCAAACCAACAAAGCCACGTACAAGGATTTTGCTGTTTTTTGTGAGAAAGAGATGAATTCTCAGGAGACCATCTATGAAGAAATCTCTCGAGGTGTTAGAGGCCCAGTATTTTATTGCTAAATGATGCCACAATGCTGAATTTTTTTCCATTAAAAATTTTCAACGTAAATAGATAAGAAATTCAACTCCAAGGGCTGAAAGTTTGAACTCAGTTTGGAGTCAAATGCTTCAATGGAAATCAGAATGTGATACAGAGAAAGTTTTAGTCTTTGCATGAAGCACTTGTGCTTTTTATGGTGAATTTCCCTGTTCTTCGCTCAAATTAATTGTCTCTCCCTTTCTCTCTTATATATAAGACGTGAGCCTCTCTCTCTCTCTCTCTCTCTCTCTCTCTCTCACGTCAGCTCTGTTGTTAATTAAGCATCATCCACAAACATATTCATTCATACGTTGAATTATTGATTAAAATGGAAAACTGATTCCAACTAAGTAGAAGCATATATAGAAAACAAGATTATGTACAGAAGCTATACGACAACCTCAACATCATCCAACGTTGGATCCTCTGCTTCCAAAACTTATAACTAAGAAAAAACTACAACAAAATACAGACGGTACACACTCATTGGATCGAGAAACCCTTCCCCTTCGTGGCAAATTGGTGTTTTTGCTATTAACTTCGCCTCAAAATTTCTTCTTTGTCAAACCTATAAACCACCCAAAAAAAGAAAGATGGTTCACACAGAAAGAAAGATTTATTCTTGAATTCTGTAGCTTATACTACGATTATGGAGATTTAGTTGCTGAATTTTGAAACCCACGAAGAAAACTTGAAAAAGTAAAGACATTGAAGGAAAAATGGCAGCTTTAGATTAAACTTTAATCTGACTCATACCTTTTTGGGCGATTGATCTTCTCCAGCTCCTTGAGCATCCGTGAACATGTTCGTTCTCTGAAACTTGAGATCTTTTGTAAATTCCATTCTCTGCTTTTCTAATTCCATCATCTGCCGCTGTTTCGACCTCTCGATCCTCTCGTATATCTCTCCGAACTTCAAAATCGCCTTCGCCAAATCCCCATACGCCTCTCCATCTGAAGCATCAGCCGTCTCGATCCGTTGCTTTTTCCCCGACTTCGGATTATACCTTAAATCATTGTCCAGAACTAACGAACTGTCTGTGGATCCTCCACTACTAGAATTCAGCCTCCTCGAAAACCCGGCGAAATACATCGCTTGATTCGGATTGGAGACCGGTTTGGGCTTGGAGGAGTTAACGGCGCCGGATTTCTTTGGAATGACGTCGTTGCTGCCGATGAGCTCGTCAAGGCGATTACAAAAGATTCACTTGGAAGGAAGAGGCTTCGATTTGTCCAGGTTATACTTCTTCTTCAAAGTATCGACCCGGTTCTTGCACTGCACATCCGTTTTTAGAGGCTTGACCCCGTTTTGTCGTCCATTGACGGCGCCGGAAATTTCCCTCCAGTCCTTTTTGTCGCAGATGTCCACGATTCAGACGGACTTACCGGTCACCCCAGGCTTCGATGAGGACTCCGGTGACGCCGTCGCTCCAACAGTCTTCACGGCCACCAGAAGCGCCACGGTTGGGCCGTGCGGTGGTCCGGGGACTCTGACGCTGCATTTAAGCTGTGGTATCCGCGGAGTTAAACGGCGGAGGTAAGGAAATTAATTTGATTGAATTCTTTACAGCAACCCGGTCAAAGGGTGGAAGAGAACCCAGAAACAACTTACGGATTTGAGAGGGGCTGTTGCATTCGGTAGGTTGAATCACTGGTGTTCAAAGATTAGTGAGTCAAATTCCTCCCTTCTTTGCGTTGTTTTCTGTGTTGAAAACTTGATTTTTGAGTTAATAATTTATTGGTATAAAAATTGGTTGATGCTTTCAGAAGAAGAAATTGGTGAAGGCCTGGAAATAGTCAGAAAAACGAACTCAAACGCACTTTTTGTTTCCCTCTGTCAATTTGGTGGAAGCTGATCAAAGATTGAAATAAAAAATGGATATATAAAATATTATTAATTGTGAAACGTAAGCATAAAACATTTGAAATTTTATTTCCGTTCGATTCATCAAAGAGGCAAAAACTATCTCCTTTCAAGATCCAATCTAAAGAAATTCTAGTTATCGGGAGAACAATCTGTTTATAAGATTTTTTTATTTTAATAATTTTTATTTCGAGAATTTATTTTAATTTTTAAAATTAAATATAACTGAGAATTTGTAAATTTTATTCTATTTGCTTCACACAACTATTTTATTAAAATTTATATCATTTTTTGCTACATTTTCAAGTAAATAAAATTAAGGCTATAACGGTTTGAACTCGGTTCTCCCTTGAGGTGAGACATAAGCAGGCTGATTCTATATGGATAACGGCTGTAAATATGAAGCAGAAATTGTGGGTATGGTACGCCGGTGAGGCGAAGAGAGAGGAGATAGATGGAAAGACAGAGATGATTACGGTGAGGATGGGGAAGCATCGGAGTCTGGCCCAACCCAACTAATACTGCGGTGCAATGTGACCGGCGTTGACGTCATTTCTCTCCTTTGGGTTGACTGAACAGACACATTTACCGTATATCTGCTTCCATTTCTTATCCCAGAAACAGACTTTCTAGTTTCCATCAAGCATTGGCGGTAACGTTCATAGCTTTATACTATGGAAAATGTAATATACTTAAACGATAATCGCGTGTCGTAAAATTATGGTTATTTAATCGCACCCATCTACCCAACTAAGAACTTAGATTAAACAACTTAACCCTAAGAAATCTCTTAAACTTTCTCATTTGACAGTAATTGGAAGTTAATTACACTTGAATTATAGTACAAAATACGCGTTAGTTCAATGTTTGATTGACCCATTCCTCAATGAAGTTGTTAGCCAACAATACCAACCAAAGCCTTCCCCATGTCCAAGTCCAAGTTATTTTTGCCTACGTAGGCACGTCAGGGAGTCCACCGCCTGCTCGAAATAGCCTTCCCTAAACAACGCATCTTCCATTTTCATCTGCCTCGTTAGGGCATTGAAGATTGGGCGAAAGCTAGTCGCTTTTAGTCCAAGTCCTCACTTCACTGCGCAGTGAGTCGTCGACTGGATCCAGTTCTCAGAGACGAGCGATGAGCCAATCTAAAAAACGATCTTCCGATAAAACATCCGTCTCTAAAGGGATGGTTAAGAAGATGGAAAAACGTCGTAAAATCTAGAGAATCAACGGCGGACTAAATGAGCTCGACGTAGTAGGCAGAACTAGAAGTGGGTTCATCAGGGAAAGGATGCAGATTCCCATTCTGATTCTTTGACGGGAATTTGAAGAGGAAGAACTCGAATAAAATATGCAATGGCCATGGCCGGGGTTTGTTGTTTAGTTTGAGGGAGAAGCGGGTAAAAAAGAGGACGAAGTCAGAGTTTTGGGCTTTTCATTTGGAGGTTCGACGCGCAAGTATTATCGTAATTGGGCCATTAAATAAGTAATCATATTTAAGTATTTAATTGCTTGGAAACCCCGACTAAAAACGACAGAGGGAAGCACAGAAATTGTCTCATCCATCATCAAAGAGAGTGAATAAAAAAACAGAGCTTAAAACATAATCATTTTGCAATAAAATCAGAACGTGGTTACATGTTACAATCCCCAGCTGGACATAACACTCGTCCACACTCAAATTTGCCTCCATGCACATCTGTTTAAACGTCATCCAAACCACTGAGGATAACATTAAAAAGCAAAGACCTCTCTCTCTCTCTCTCTCTCTCTCTCATACGAGAATATAAATATTTAACAGACAAGTTGGCCGCTTAGCCTGCTACAATAACATATGGATCTAGCCCGATCCTATGAGACAGATCAAGTCGAACTTAGTCCAAGAACTGAGCTCGCAGGCCCGTCAAAGAAGTCTCCAAACAAGCTAACTCGTTGCCTGAACATGTCAGGCTTGTGAGTCTGTCTGCCCAGCTCGGCAGGTTGTATTTTGCTGCTTAGAACATTCTTCCCAACACGTTTATAGCCAAAAAATTCGAGCAAAATGGGATTTTTAGGCAACAAAATCAACCTAAAACTTAAACACTTTTTGGCGATAAAAACGAGTCGAAACTCGACTATCTTCGCGAATGTTGTAGGCCTTCGCAAGATGAACGTCTTGACACCAAGATTGCATTGTTTGTCGACTAATCGACCTCTCTCACCATTTCTCTCTCTTCCTCTCTGTTGTCCTTGCGAGGCGCGGAGAGAAAAAAGAAAGAAGAGTTTTCTTTCTTTTTCTTTTCTTAAAATATACTAAATTTTAATATATTTTATTATATTAATTTTAAATAATATAAAAAATTATTGTATCGATGTATATATATAAATTTTTCTTTTATATATATATATATTAGGGATTTAATGTTCGATAAAATTAATTTTTAAATTAAATAAAAAAATATCATTCATATATAATTTTTAATATTTATTATAATTTTAAATAAAAAATTTTATATTATATTGATATAAATTAAAAATATTTATATATATTCGACTTGTTAAGCTCGTTGAGCTGGCTCGATTTATCTCAGTTCGTTTAACTCATAACTCAAGAGTCACTTTGGGTTGACATTTTTTCAGAATGATTTATTAGACTCGGTTCATTTAATTCATTAAGCTCTATAAATCAGACTATTTCTAACTCGGTTCAACTCAATTTGGCTCGACTTACTTGTTAGTTATCATATGGTAATGTCAAAGCTTTATAAGAATGACTTTGATTTGCGTGGCTTATATTGTATATTGTACGAGCAAGTGAGTGTAGGTATATTTTATGCTTATGCTAGTCCTACTCAATCCCCGCTTTCCCATTTGTAACTACTTTTGACGAAAAAAGGGGATAGATTCTGTAACATTTCAACCCAAAAAAAAAAAAAGGGAAGGAAAAAGATTTCGTGGAGAGACATCAGTATCACCGACGCCCCGACCTGTCATTCATCAGAGATTTTCAACTTTAAGGTTAATCAAAGTAGATACGTGTCCATTTCTAGGTGGCATGATCAACGTGGGGAAATCTGTTGGCGTTGATGACGAATATGTTAATTACTATTATCCTCTTATCAATCTCTTGATGGCATGGTTACGTGATTTGGATAATCAACTTTTATTTCTTTCTTTTAGCTGATGAGAGATTTTAAAGCAGTTACGTCTGTCATTTACTATGAAGCTAGAACATAATTCACTTTTGTAATTCACTAAACAACATATTAACCTATTGTTAGTCGGAATATGTTTCCGAATAATACATTTGAGAAGCATAACGTTGACGGGAAGTGCACAACTCACGTCAGTAAAGATATAAAATGTTGAGATAGTAATAAATTAATTAATTGTTTATAATGATAATTATTATTTTTATTATTTAAATGACGTATAATAAATTGTTTATAATAACAATTATTATTTCTACGTAATACATAGTACAACGTATAATAAAAATGTGTAAATTTCAATACAAGCTAACAATAATGCAAATGTAACTTGAGAAATAGTATCATAGTCAATTACAAAGGTGGGACTCCACTCCACGGGTGCTTATAGAATGTTACTTAATAATTGTGTATTTAATTGTTCTTCGATGGTGATTGGATGACCACGAAAGCAGGTGTTAATGAGATAGTACATGAGAATACTTAAAAATAACATTTTTAAGAGTTAAAATCTCAAGAAAGACACGAGTATGAAATAATTACTCTTTGCACGTAATATTATTGTTATTTGACGTTATAATTAAATACCCAAATGTAGTCTTCAACGACGGATATATTCTGAAGAAGATATGTTGGATGCGGTGGACCATTAAGGCATTGACGCTCTGAAGCATCGCAATTCATTTACTGTGATTAGATTAGAAAGATGCTATTTTAAGCAGATATGATTAAGTAATTTTGAATATTAGTATTCAAACTTTCTAAAGGAATAAAGGGAAAGCTCTGGATTAGGTCACCGTCCCTGTACACACCTACCCTACACTCATATTTATTAAAGTTGACGGTAAATAACGTCAGAGAAAAAGTTTGTATTTTTGGCCATGGTTTTTCCAGCGTGACATGCTAATATTTCTTGAATAGATTAGAATATAAATCAGATTCATTATTTTATTTAATTATTTATGTTTAAATTTATTTAATGATGATATTCATACAGCGTGATTTTATTTTATATATCATTAGAAAAAAGTCGAAGGTTCATGGTAAGATCTAGATGGAGGCCAGGGGATCTTTGAGTTGACTTATTGTCACCGTTCAAACTCCTGGGCTCCACCGCCCGAACGTGTCTCGTCGCCTGAACATTACATTCGGCCACTGGCTTTTGAAAAAGAGACAACTCTAATCTATCACTAGCTAAAATAATTTGGAAAAACCTAAGGAAAATCAAATTGAACTATGTTTTTGATTTTTTCAAGAGGAAATAATTAACTTTCTCGGTGTAACTGTAACATAAAACATTGAGCTAAAGACAAACCATACTCATAATACTTCTTATAATCAATGTCCAAATCCATCAACCACGAGTCTACAGAACAAGTCATTGAATTTGAAGTTATTTATTTAAAAATATATTCATATTTTTCAACAAAGCAATGGCCTGAGAATCTTTCCACAAATCTTTCACAGTTAATCCCAGAAAAAAGATAGCAATGGTGGGTCATTTTTCTTACCTCATAAAAAATTTTGAATAGACTATCATTCTAAGCCATAAAAGCAGCTCCTCTATATGCCTTTCCATGTCTTCCTCTTCCCAAGGGAATCATCCAAATCTGAACTACCCACAATTTTTTCTCAGTTTCAGTTCACCATAAACATCGAACGAAGGCACAGCAATGGAAATGTCTGTGGAAGTTCGAGAGATGGTTTCAGTCACGCCGTCTGAGCCAACCCCTGCTCGTGTTTTAAGTCTTTCCGCCATTGATTCTCAGCTTTTTCTTCGCTTCACCATTGAATACCTTCTGGTTTACACTGCCAAACCTGGTTTGGATCGAGCTTCCATATCGGCTCGTATTAAGGCCGCTTTAGCTCAGGTGTTGGTTCCTTATTTTCCTCTGTCCGGAAGGGTGAGAGCTGGTCCCGATGGTTCGCGTCTTCAGGTATTGTGTCGAGCCCAGGGTGCGTTGTTCATTGAGGCTGTTTCGGATCAATCCATGGAACGCTTCGGAACCGCGCCAGCTTATGTCCACCAGTGGCGGGAGCTGCTGTCGTTCCAAGTGGCAGATGTCCTAGAGGGGGCCCCACCACTTGTCGTTCAGCTGACGTGGCTAAAAGATGGAGCGGTGGCTATTGGGGTTGGAATCAACCACTGCATCTGCGATGGTATCGGAAGTGTGGAGTTTCTCAACTCTTTTGCTGAGTTAGCTGATGGTCGATGTAAAATCAGCGAGTTGGAGCCCAAACCAGTGTGGAATCGTCATCTTCTCAACCCGAAATTCCCAAACCTCTCTAGTAAAAACTCATTCACCCTACCGGAGCTCAGGCCCGTGCCTGACCTTTCTGGGTTCACTACTCGTTTCTCCGAAGAGCCTCTCGTACCAACCTCTATCACCTTCGATAAAACCAGCCTCTTCCGGCTAAAGAATCTAGCTCAATCGGACACTCGGACGGGTCATCTTTCCTACACATCGTTCGAGGTTCTCTCTTCACACATATGGAGAAGCTGGGCTAGATCATTAAACTTGCAATGGAACCAAAAAGTGAAGCTTCTGTTTAGCATCAACATAAGAAAACGAGTCAAACCTAGCCTCCCGGCTGGGTTCTACGGTAACGCGTTCGTACTGAGCTGTGCTCAAACCTGTGTGAAAAACTTAGTCAACAAGGGATTAGGCTACGCAGCAAGACTGGTAAAGAGAGCGAAAGAGAGAGTGGACGACGAATACGTGAGGAAGGTGGTCGAAACAGTGAGCGAGTCGCGGCAGAGTCCTGACTCAGTGGGAGTTCTCGTACTGTCGCAATGGTCGAGACTAGGTCTGGAGAGGATTGACTTTGGGATGGGAAGGCCGGTTCACGTGGGACCAATATGTACGGATAGATACTGCTTGTTGCTGCCGGTGCATGATCAGGTGGACGCCGTGAAGGTGATGGTGGCGGTTCCCACGAGTGCGGTTGATACGTACGAGTCTTTGGTCAGGTTCTCCAACACTTGAAGGAGTACTAGATTTTGTCGATGCGTTGACTTGTACAAATGTCTCCTATTTATTTTATTATTATATCCATCCAAAATATTGCTCAGCATAATATGCTGTTTTAGTTGTTTTATTTATTAAACTTTTAATAAATAAAGAGTAATGTTACCTTTATTAATACTAAAATATCAAATAATAATTTATATAATTAATATAATAAAATTAATTATTTATATTTTATTAAATTAATTATATTTTAATTACATCAATTATGATTTGATACGTCAATAAACATTTAAAAAAATAAATTGTTATTCAATATATTAATGGTTTGTTATTTATTCAACTTAAATATACAATATTATGTATTACATGACTGAGCAGACAACTTCACAGTGATCCAACCATACACTAAATGAATCTCAAATTAATTCATTTAGATATCTTCTTATACTTGAAGGTTGGGTCTATGGAAGGAATATCTAACAAGTCAAAATATGGCTACGTGGATCTATGAGAATTAGGAATACTCTCCTGCACTTCCACGCCACGTGGATCCCACCTCATTGACTTTTCTTGTATGCTTAAATCATTTTTTATAAGGTTGTCACGTTCACTTAATTAATACATACTCTTTAACGTTTTGAGCTTAATGTGGCACTATGATCATACCCAATAAATATCATATTGCATAAAAGATAAAAGAGCGAAATTTGGGCATGTAAAATCTATTCTGTTGAATGAATCTATTAAAGCTGGACAAAGTTGGTTGACAAAATCCATGGCCTGGAGAATCTTTGTGTAAAAACTAATACTTTAATATTTGTATTTGATATCACTTCAGTTCTTACCACACTTGAGTAATTTTTAGTTTAAATTAATGTTAAAATTAACACCAAAATTGGAGTTAATTTGAAACACCACGGGCTAAAAATTTTAATAAGTAAAACCTTAAACTATTTAAAATATAACGTATCAAATTCTAGCAGGAGCTAATCACCTCCTTTTTGAATTTACGTCGAAAAAGAGCAGGAGGATCACCTCCCGTACTGTCCAGTGCTTACGTGACACTGGACATATTGTGTCGAAGTCAATGTGGGGGTAAAGACCTCTCGTTCAACGTGCACTACCCGTGATTTGAGAATGATTCTCTGTTCTGGGGCGGCGACTCCCCGTTCTCAAAATTAAGGTTAAAAATGGGGGGTTCCTGCCCTGAATCGGCCACTTATTCTCAAAATTAAGTGTAAGAATGAGGGATCACCGTCCCAGATCTGCTCCTTGTATTCAAACACGATGTTAAAGAACGAGGGGATGATCTAAAGCGGTCACCTTCCGTTCCCGAAAATCCTAAAATTGGAGAGACAGGGAATGGAGGGGCCGTTTCGGGGTGGAGAATCTCTGTTCTCGAAAACCACTAAAATGAGAGAGGCAAGGAACGAGAGGCCAATCTGGGGCGATGACCCCTTGTTCCCGACCATCCTCTAAAATAGGGAGGTAGGGAACGAGAAGTCGATTAGGGGCGGGAACCCCCCATTCCCAATCGTCTTCTAAAATGGGGAGGCAGAGAATGATAGGTCGATTCGGGGTGTTCCAGACCCCCCTCTAAAATAGAGAGGCAAGGAACGAAAGATTGATTCGGGACAATGACCCCCCATTCTTGAATCACACGTGGTGCACATTGAACAAGAGATTTTCTCCCCCCACATTGACCTTCCGACCTAATATGTCCAGTGCCACGTAATCAACCTCCCATTTTCAGCTTAAATTTAAAACGAGGGAGATCGACCCATGCAGAATTTGATTTGTTAAATTTTAGATAGTTTATGGTTATAGTTAAGATTTTTAATTTACGTGATATTTCAAATTAATCTCATACTTTGATGTTCAAATTGATTAACTTTTTAAATTAGTAGTTTCTTTAAGATTCACGAGTCCACCATTGAATAATGTTAGGCCGAATCATACCACCAAAAATAAGTGTCCATATCTAATTATTTACAAAATTTGATAGTATTATTTGTAAAATATAACCAGATTTTAGTTGTCGCTCGTTTAGTTAAATGATAATGGTATATTTATCATTTATTCTTATTTTTTAATTATTATTTACGTTCATTAATAGATACACTTAAATATTTAATTAATTGTATTAATTAAGTATTTCGGCTTGTTTTAACTCCGCGATTAATAAATAAGTAATTAATTGTCAGTTCGAGATTTTTCTAGATTATGTGGACTCTACAGGAAATCTATCCTGGACTGGACCTTCTGGATTACAGGATAAGTTTTGGCAACTGCAAGTAATTTTGACCTAATTTCAGTTATTTCTTCGCAAGAGATTTAAACATTGGATTAGGAAGGCTCTTAGAGCAGCATCGCCATTAGAGCTAAGGTTAGCTGGACTTCTCTGACAGTCTTTTCTGTTTTGTGCATTCTTGTGTTTGTGCAGACGGTTGAAGAGGCACCGGGAAAAGAGGAGACAGAGATCCAATTATTCGCTGTGATCTTGGTCGCATATGGACCGAGGTCTTGCGTTGAGTTCTGTGAGTTTATGATTTTAAGCTGTTCTAATAATAGATCTCTGCAATATTTTGGGATGAAATCTGGTGAAGCATTATTGATTTTTTTTTTATCGAGATTCTGAAAGCCTCTTCCTGGATTTTCGATATGTCGTTGCGGCGCTAATAATTGGAACCTTGTTCACGTCGAAGAATTCAAAGATGCGGATTGTTTAGTGCTTTCCTTTTCATGGAACAGGTAGGGCGGCCTTCAACGGAGAGATGCTTTTCTAATCGTTGATTTGGCCTTCCTTTTTCTCGTTTTTGATCCTTTCAGAAAAGCACGATTAGTACAGATAATCGATGAATTATTGGAGGTAAAGCAGGATTAGTTCTTAGCTTTTCACAAAGTAAATAGGCCTACGAATTCCAGTTGAAAATCTGGAATCTGTAGACTGAAATGGAAGACCCAGAAAAGACAGTTAGGCTGAGAAATGAGACGGCAGAAAGAATCTCTGCCTTTTGCTTCTCATCCGGCAACTAGATTGCAGAGAAGAGAAAGCAATTCTACTCAAAACGGATTTAAGGGACTGCCGGAGGGTGTTTAAGCACATGCTCTCTTCGCCGTCCATCGTGCAAAGCACTAAAATGCTTTTGATTCGCCCGCCGACGCAGGCCATATCTGCCTTGACTGCTCTCAATCTCTGCCCTTTGATTACTCGTATGATTTCCGAGAACAATTCCGGCCGATCATCGCAGCAAACCGACGCCTTTATAAATATTCTCTTCTTATTCTTATCAATCTGCCCGATTTCACAGTCGATTGTCACTTCATCGTCGTCTGTTGGAACTGTAGCCACTTTGCTTACTTCCACTGCTTTTCTCTTCAAATCCTTCACATGGTCAATCACACTGGCTAAGAGAGCTGCCTTGTCCATCTGATCTCGAGGCAAGATTGACAGAAATTAGACATAAACATGTTTTTGCTCATAAATCCCATTTGAAACTGTCAGAAACAGAATTAGCAGCACAATCAGATAGTTTCTGAAAAGTGAAGAGAGAGTACCTTGTCAGACTTTGGGATTAGTTTTCTGAGAGTGGCAAGCTGTGCGTTGATTCGATCTCGTCGTCTCTTCTCTGCTAGACTATGGTTTTTGGAGGCACTTGCTGCGCTGTCTTCTCCGACTTCTTCAATGGGTGTTGAAAAAGAAGAGAGCCCATCAAATCGAAAGCCATTGGAGGTTGAAGCTTGCGGCAATGGCGGCCATGGAACGGGAAAACAACATCCGTTGCTCGAAGAAGCAAAACTCGAGCCATCGAGAAAACCAGAAGAGTACCAATTCTTGTTCTCCATAGCCAAGGACAAAACTCATCATCGAAAAACTTGAGTTTTTATCCAGAACCGTGGATTTACTGTTCATTTCTCGATGGTGATTGGTGTGATATGCAATAACTTACACTTTACTTCAAAAAGTTCGGCGGTTTCTGCTTGTCATTTCAACGTTAATTTGTTAATTTTATGAGCACCTTTTTCTTCAGTCAGATCTGTATCGTCAAAGCTTAATCAAGACGCCAAAGCAAACTAGAGGAAGATAGATTAACGACTGAAAATTCCCATGACATATCCACGAATCTAAGTATGCCCTCATATCAAATCTGTTTGAATTAGAGGAAAATGCCAAGAATCAGCCAAATTACCCAAAGCAGATTGAATTTTCAAGCCATCCCATTCCCATTGGATTCGATATGTAATAGGGAGAGAGAGAGAGAGAGAGAGAGAGAGAGAGAGAGAGAGAGAGAGAGAGAGAGAGAGAGAGATTTTTCTTCTAGCGGCTTGGTTTGTTCTTTTTTGATACTTCAATTTCTGTAGGGACAGTCGCACTGGACAATCAAATAACAAAGCCTCAATTACAATCTTGTTGGGTCCCCTTTCTCGTCAAAAGCACTGTAGTTTGTTCCTGATTACGAACAAGTCTCCAGGGGTCGATACTACTTCTGATCAACCACTCATTCTCTCTAAAATCATTGGGGTGTAATGCTTCGTCCTTAGGCTTCGTTCTTTACAGTTTTGACCAATTCCGAAACAAAGCGGGCTTGATTTTTTTGACCTATCTGCTTCTGTTTGAAAAATAAATCAATAAATTCGTCGGCAGCCACCACGAGAAAAATATGTTGTAATTCAAGTTTGAGATATCTTGGATCCTCGCAATGACTTGCCCATCAAAGCAGTGAATTATATACAACACAGTAAAGTTGTACTCAAGTCCATTAAATCCATATCCAAGTGACTACTTTCAGGTGAAATTTCACCATCTTGATTTAATGTTTATATATGTACCCTCTAAAATTTTACATCAATCTTACAATATGAAATACCACATGATATAATACATTATAAATAAATAAATGACCCGTAAATTCAATGTTCGAGTACAAAATAAAATGTAAAAATATTGGGTTATGAGTTGATTGCAGAAGTAAAGTAATCACCAATTCCCACTTACCATTAAAATATCTCGAATTATTAAAACTAAACCTGTGATCCTCGAGTACTATCTACTTCTCACACTTGTCTAAAGTACATTCCAATTGGCCAAAGCCGTTTCTATCTTTAAAAAAAAAAAAAACAAGCATTTTTCAGGAGTGAAAAATTCAAAATAAGATCATGGCTGTGGGCCAGCCCCACCCAATGACTCACAAAAGAATTAAGAATATTCTCAATACACCAATCAAATTCAGGACAATCAATAGAAACCAACAAAGGTGCTTCTCATCAAACATTCAATCACCAATCCACATTTAGTTCTGTGGAAGTAGAAATGTAGATGGATAAAAGTCTTGCTCGCTATCATTTCATTATTTATGGATGTGATTTGTATTGTAAAGTTCTTAAAATTAGGTTAGATATCCAAAATAATATATAACTACTATTTCTTTATCAGGAGAGTTTCGTCTTTCAAAAATGAAAATGAAGGAGAAAAATGGGAGGGAAAGGCTTAAGTAGGCTAACCTAGAGTGTTTCTCTTTATGAAACATTGTGGGATGGTTATTAGGTTATTAAAAAGGTTATCAGAAAATGGTGCAAACTATAAGTATAGATTGATTTATCACCTTGAAGAAGCATGACAGAGAATTGGTCGAATTGCCTCTTTGAAATCTTTGTAAAATCTTTGCTCTGAGAACCTAACTGCTCGTCTTCTCGAAGCTGCAGCCATCGTGCTCCTCTCATTTTCAGGCATTTTTATAATATTCAAGATTGCATCTGCATATTCATTCACAGTAGAGGCAAGATATCCTGTTTTTTGACCATCTTCTTCTAGAACTATGTCCATCTTTGGACCAGCAGAATTATGAGCTAGTATGAATGGAAAACATGTGTAAGACCAAGGCGTACCAATTAGAAGGTTAATGAAAATAATTGAAGAATTATTGATTATGAAAAGAGATGAGATGTTCACCAATTGGGATGGCACCTGCTGCCATGTACTCTACAATGCTTATGCCAAAGTGTTCGTCAGTCATGGAGTGAATTCCGGCCACTGCACCTCCAAGAAGTGCCACCAAGTCCCTGCAGAGAGTATAAATCAGGTAAAACGTCCAAAGTAAAACCGCCCAATATCAACAATTTTAATGGTCAAACAAACAAATATATTAAACTTATCATATCATTCCTGGTAAATACACATTTTAGATCCTTAAATTAATTGCATTAATTTTTTTTTATCTTGTCCACTGTCACAGTGTTCATAATGAGTTAAAAATGTAAGGGTGCGTGAGAGAGAGAATGAAGGATAATGTTTCTAACCTGTACATTATATTTTTGTAGAATTCCACATCTTCGTCCACCTTCAATTCAATTGCCAAACTTTTCAATTTTTCAAGTCTTTCTTCATCAGAGATATTGCGGCAGCTACCAACCAACTGAAGCTTCGGTCTCGGCAGTCCTGTATCTAATTTTTTAATGGCAAGTGAGAAAGCTTCGATTTGGAGGGCATGTGCCTGAAAGAAACATATGGAAACTATATAAGATTCGCTCTTGAAAATTCATGGCCCTAAAAATGAGCCATCAGGGATTTTATACCTTGGATCATAAGAGTTAAGTATCCCACCTTCTCAGGACGAAATTGAGCAACAGATATAATTATTGAAGAATTAGCATTTCTTTCCAAAGGAAGCGCCTGTGTAGTAAGCTTCTTGTCAAAATCCAAAAGTAAATGCAAAAAGTGGCAAAAGAGTTGATAACAAAAAAAAAAGGAAAAATATATGAATTATTGTACGTCTAAAATCTGAATTCACCAAAAAAAAACTTTCTTTCATATATGAAAGTGTGGTATGTAACTTCGAACATAAAACCTACAGAGAGATAATAAATAATTTACTGAAGCTCCTGGCAAAACAAGAAGGCATTTCTCAGAAAAAAAAACAAGTGAATTCAAACAATAAGTCCTTATAGATCCACCAGAGAGAGAGAGAGAGTTGGGATATAAGCATATCAGCATTTCTCAATTGAGAAAGCATAAGGTTCCAACCTGGAGCACAGAAGTATCACAGGGAGGATAGACCCGCTTAGTTCGCATTGGTATTCTCCAAAGCTTTTCAATGTGAGATTGAGTCCACGAAGAGTTGACCATCACAAGGTGTGCAAACGAACCTACAATCCCATACATCCAGCTAAACAAAGTATAATAAATAATTTTGCAGCGAGATAGCCAAATGCTGTCACAACCAAAAAAAAAAAACAGATTGTTAGTTGTGGGCAACAAAGATACCAATTAAGTTACAGCACATTTTTGATAAAATCAAAAAATCTACACGAATCAAATCCATGGCCACCCAAAAGTACTCGGCCCGGCTTTAACTCTTTCCCACAACCAGTAATCTTAGTCGTAAAGATATAGTTAGGCAACCACATCTGTTCCTAAGTAACAATAGCCTTCCACACCCCAACAAACTGTTTCTTGTTTTTCTTAATGGCTTAAAACACAAAAAATAAATAAATAAAAGATATAAAACATTCATTTGCCAAAAAAGGGGACAAAGAAGCCCGCATTTAATTGTATTCCTATGGATACTAAGATAAAAAAGTACACTATACTAATACAAGGAAGACAGGGAATCTAACATACCTCTGTGCAATTAAACCCTTGTTATTATACATTAAGCTCCCATCACGAACGCGAGACAGCATATCCGTACTAATAGTGGGGTAATGAGTGTAACAGATTATGTAGCAACCAAACAACCACGCCAGAGGATATGTAAAAGCATATCCACTAGTATCAAAATAATATAAAGGAGTAAACTTGCACAAAGCTTCCCATGAGAGATAGATTGAACCAAGACTCTGACCAATCATTGTAAAATGAGGATAAGTGGTTTCTTCAATCCACCGCCTCTTGTAAAGATGCACCACCTACGCCAATAATGTGTAGGTTTTTTTATCAATAAGTTAAAGAGGAAAAAGGAAGTAAAGTTAATGACGATTGGAGATACATAACTATACGGAGAAACGGATTGCGTGCAAGCTATTCACAACAAAATAATCAAAAAGAGAAGCATCTTAAGGAGTACTCTCTGCGATTTAATCAACAATTTCCTCGAACATCAATCTAAATCCGAGCAACATACAGGAAATTCGCATTACATTTTTCACCTCCCTCTTCCTCAAGCCCCATATTTCTGAAGAACAAGCGTAAAACTTAAACTATCTAGAAGGATGAGCTCATTCATCAATTTGCAACTCCTAACGAGCTGAAATTCTTATTTTGAAACGATAATAAGAGACGGAAATCGTATAAGAAAATTGCAGGCGTGATTATCATTCTAAGCGCGTGAAAAAAGAATTTGCAAGAGTTAATGAAAGAGATAGATTACCTTAGGCGAGTTAAGAAGCTGGACCCCAAAGCGATCAAGAGCACGTACCATCAAGCTCTGAGGAGAAGCATCATGATCCCCGGTGTAAACAAAGCAGTCAAGGTCGGGGTTCTCTTCCTGAACAGCTTTCACAGCACACCAAAGCACTCTCTCTCCGCCTCCGCCATCGTTGGTGTAGGGGTGAAAGAAGCCAACAGCTCTCTTTCTTTTCCTCCGACTATTCACTACGTGCGAACAAAATCTAAGAACTAATGCTGCCGAAACACCGATCACGGCCCACAGAATAAGCCGAATTTCCATAGATCTACAATCTTCCTTATCCAATTTGCTTCAAAAATATGACGTTTTTGACTCCTTAATAAAATTGAAGAGCAACGGAGGAGAAGAATCAGAGAGACGACCTTGAGCTTGAAGCCTGTAGGCTTTGGATCTCATCTTAGTGCAGTTCAGCAGTTGAGGCCTAAACGAGTCGGGCGGGTCAAGCCCGCAAGTCCATTTATATTCTTTATTTTTTAAAAATTAAAGGCATAAATAAAATTAATTATTGTCGATTAATCTATTATGAAGAATTCGGACTGGATAGTTTAAGCCATTATTAGTGTTTATTAGGCTCATAAGCTCTCTCTTAATGACATTTTCGACCACATGTCATCAATATATCCTTAAAATTAATATTGTCATTACTTTTTTATTATTTTATTTATACATTTTAAACAATATTTCTTATTTTAATTCAATTTTTAAAATTTTATAAACACTAATCATCATTATTAATATGTTTTTTTAATAGTATAACTTGTTCGGTCGTCATTATTAGTGTGTCCCTTTCCTTAGCTTGAGTATAAACCTTCCTTGTTACTTGCCAAACAAACATTACATGTGACTTGAAATCCAATAAAACATGTACAGTTTGTGCACATTCTGTGGCCTTCATCTTAGTCTAGTTCGAACAAATAAAAACTACTGGTTCCAAGTTTCAAAAGAGTAAAATCTTACGAGCAAAAAAATGGAAACCATCGGAACCCAAAAATGAAAAATGAAGATAAAAAAAAAGGGTGAATTTGTATATTTTCAAATGGGTCAAGAATCGGAAATGATGCGCGTGTAAAGGAACTCGTTCCACGTGTCAGGCAACCCAGGAAGACACCAATGGATACAATCGGCGTAGGTAGCCGGATCAGCCTTTTGTTCCGGCGTAAGCATTTTACCTTGACGAATTGTGTAGACAGAAGTATGAGCATCCTTGCGATATTCTGACAGTGCTGTGATGTTGAGGAAGTAAACCGGCACTTTCATTGATTTTGTCACGTTGTTTGAGATCACGAACAGCCGCCGATCTGTGCCGACCTCCAATGGCGTCGTCTGGTTCAGGACCGGCATCGTCTCTTTAGCACATTTTATGCCATCCGGGTTGTTCCAATCCAAGCTCCTATATATATATTACACATGCAGAACAGTCGTGATAATTGAAATTTGATTTGTGGGTCAACACAGGGAAGCCATGAAAGATGATCAGAGGATTTACTTGATATGAAGAGGAGACATGCTGCTAAAGAAGACAGTCGTCTTGTCGGGATCCACGTTTTCATCCACCCATTTAGACCATGTTTTCAAAACTCTGTCGTAGGCTACTGGCCGTGGGATTTCGTCAAACTCCGTCGAACCTTGATCGAACGATCCTCGTCTTTCATACCGCAATCAAATGATGAACAGACAAATCCATCAAAATCATGATTTGTTGATGATCTAGTTTTGAATAGTGATCTAAGGGTGTGTGTTTAGAATTTACTCACAGAACTTTCATGTCGAAAGTGTTCATCCACCAAATGTAGGTGTTGAAGATGAGGTAGTCAACGCCCTTCCAATTTACTCCGTGTTTCTCGATAGATTCCGGCAAGATTATTCGGTTTAAAATGCTGTGCATCGTTGGATCGTCTGAGTTTGACTCTACCAGAAATGGGGCCCAGTAGAACTCCACCGTAGCATTATAGTTCTGCACATACGATTAAATAATGTAAAGCGAACACTTTCCTTAATCCTTGAGGGAGAGACCAAATCCTTAATGAAAAACTTGTAGAGAAAGAAGGAGAGAACCTCGATTCTGAAAATGGCGAGGGAACCAGTCTTGTTCAGGCTTTTTCTACCAGGAGGAATGACAGATTGAACCAGACAAACCATGGATTCCCACTGGTTTCTGTTCAATGAATCTCCCACAAACATTAGCCTTTTTCCTCGGATTTTCTCAAGCAGCAATCTTGGTTTGAATCTTAAAACGAAGATCAGAAGATAAAAGATGAAAACGACGTCTCGCGTAATCGGTGGAATATATTTTCATACTTTTCTTACCTGGGCAAAGAACAATCTCTAGGCTGCCATTTCCAGCTCTGATAAAAAGAATCCTTTCTTCCATTTCTCATGCAAGTCACCTGCGATGTCAGAAACTTGCATTCGTTTTCTTTGTACAGAGGGTGGCTTCCATTATCGAAAATCCAGTCTCCAGTAAACAAATCACACTCTTTGGGTGGCAGTTGAACTTCTTCGTCATCGTCTTCATCGTCTTCCGTCGTAGTGCCCTCGATTTTCTGGTCTTCCTTTGCTATAATCGACTTTAAACCACCCGATTCTTCCGAGGTTGCCTCCCGGGTTGCTTCCAATTTCGTCCTCGAATTCATCGAAACCGCTTTTTGGTTGTCGTTTTGTCTGCTTTCGTTAAATGGATCGCTCCCTTTTGATCTTTCCTCTTGGAGTTCCTGGGCTTTAGGCCTCGAGAACGGAAACTCCGCTATAGACTTTGCATCCTCGTTATACATGAAGACGCCGAAGAGAAAAACAGAGAAAACGACGACGAAAATGGGTAAATTGTTGTTCTTCCGGGTCTTCATTATCGCCGTTTCGGAGAAAAAAAGAGGCCCTTTGCGTCTAAGTGGCTGCATTAGATATACAGAGAGCTAATGTTTGCAGTGGAGGAGTTAGAGAGAGAGAGAGAGATATAGGAAAAGAAATCAACACCATGGGAGGATTTAGAGAGAGAAAGAGAAAACTTACCTTACTGAGGTCACATTACGATTGTTCAGTTGGAGTTTGGTGAGATTAACTTGTCTTGAAGAAACAATCTGCCATTTCTGGTGCAGAGAGGGTTGTCTTTTTCAGCCTGTAAATATATATTATTTATAATCCTTAAATTAACAAGTTTGAAAATTCTTCCCCCAACCAATCCGCCTCCATGAAAGAGAGCGAGGAGTGATTTCAAAGCTTCTAAGTTTCTCCCTCCTTTTCATCTTCTCCGATCATGATTGACGCCATTTCGAAAGTTCTGTGGGTGGTTCAACCTCTGTTCCTACTCGTTGTCTTGTGCAAACTGCTGTTTTCAGGGAAGACGACAGATCGATCCTCTGCCTTTAAGTGGTCGACAAGCTAGGATGATTCAGTATTCGAATCGGATGGTCAGAACTAAAGGGTTTCATGATGGATGGTCAAAAACCCAATCAAATTAATACTCAATTTAATGAAATTCAACCAGAATTAGAATTGTGTCTTCGTCGACGGAGATTCCAAAACCAGTTTCTTGCTCAAATGAAGACTTTGGGTCTGACGTCAACGACCGCAGCGAACAAAGATTACAACATGATTTAAGACAGGAACAAAGCGGAATCATTTCCATAGCCAAAAGAGTTCTCTTCTTTACACTACAAAGTCTGTTAAGCCAATCCCAAAAAGAACAATATTGTATCTCCACGAATGATATATGTACCCCACCTCATTTTCTATGGTTGGTAGCTTCAAACGTGGCGACAATGGCTTGTTTTGCCAAGCCAATGAAGCTTTAGAGGGTCGCAAGTTAGAAACGAATCATTTAACTTAGTATTTGGTGGTTACATGTTTTGAAAGCCAACTTCTTGGATGGTCGACGTTTCAACAGCCCCGTTCTAATAATTGATAAAACCAAATAAATAACAAAAATAAAGGGCATTCGACCAAACTTATGTATTATTACTTCTCACGTAATATTTAAGCAAATGACTTCATTGCAGAGTCAATAAATAAATAATTTATATAATTAAAAAATTTTCTTCCTTTTTCTTGAACCTATCTTAGCAGAAGCTTCCACCCTTTCCACCCTTTTCTTAAACTACTTCGGAACATGATTATGGGAAATTGGAGAGAGAGAGAGAGAGAGAGCGAGGGAATTTATGCTACTATCTGCTCCTGTTCTACATACAGCTGCTCCGCCCAAGAAGGAAGAAACTCAAGACCCCCAGGGCTGTATGCCAGCTTCTCGGCACCAAAAGACCCGGATTTCTCCAAAGGCACATCCTTAACCAATGAGTTGACCCACGACACGTCTGGCTCGTCGAGAGCAGATGGCATTGAGCCAGTGGCTCTAGCTCTGAATCCAAAAGAAGCTGATTTTTTCAGTTTATTTAGATCATCTCCTTGAACGCTCCAATCTAATTTCCCATCTGGGGAGCCCCATGCCAACAAATTTGAAGGGGCAGTAAGCCCTGAAAGGTGGGCTGGAGCCGCACGATCAATGAAACTCTGGCTCCGCTTTGCAGAGGGTGAGGATCTGGAGTTCATCACGGCAGATGCCACTGCTGCAGATGAGTCGAGCCCAAATGGAGAAGGTTTCCTCACCGGTGAAGAGGAGAGCTTTGTTGGGTAACTTGATCCAAGTTGATTCATTCTCTGGCTTGTTTGAAGCCCATGTTGCAATTGAGTTGGCGTTGATTGTGAAAGGCCCTGCAGCTGAGACAACATAGGAGAATCCAAATTTCCAAACACATCACAATAGTTAGTCAGTTTCAGTTCACCGTTCCTTCTAAAATCATTGCTCCGGTAGGCAGGAGAGGAGAGACGAGAAATTTCATCCACTAAATGCTGATATTGTTGCTGTTGATTGGTTCGATTTTCCAAGCTGAGCAACTCCTTTTCGAAATCTAAATCTCTCACGCTTGAAGAAGTCTTCAGTCGGCTACCAGGCAACTGCAAAGTAGGAGGTGTAAGGGTAACTTTGTTTTGCCACAAGGCTGCACTCATGGGTGATGAGACCGATCCCAAAGGAGACATAGATGGTGTAGAAGTAGCAGGAAGAGACAAAGCCCCCATTTCTGGGCTACTGACAGAATGTGAGCAAGGCGATGGCAAGGCCGAGCCCGTGGAGGCATAGACCGGCCTTAATTCTTCAGGCTTGTGAGCGAAGAAGCATACTTTCCTCCCACATCTGATCTCGTCCTTGCAGATTCTGGTCTTGTACTGTGCAGGGTGAAGCCATGACTCGAAGACTCCATGAGCATATTCACAGGCATCACCTTTCTGGCAAGCCCCTTTGCGAAACTCAGGACAAGGAACACAACTATATGGATATTTTCTTAGGTCCCGCCGCCTTGCATTCTCGCCGGGATGTGCAAAAGGGCATTCGGTCCAATCATGAGTATACGCCCTTGAACAAGGCTTAACCTTAAAACTATACATTCTAAACTCGTCGGTTCCGTAAATTCCAGTGTTTATGTCTGGCAAGGAAACATCAAGAGGATATTCTTTCCTCTCAGTAAGCTTCTGCTGATCTTCCAAGTGCTCATTTCTTTGAGTAACTTCACCACTCAAATAATCACCTTTCAGAAACATCTCCACTGCCTTCCTCCTTGGATTGGGAAATGATTTCATAGAGGGGGTAATCAAATCAACCGGCTTGTTGCCATTAGAATCAACACAACTAGCATCTGCAGATGCATCGAGTAAGAGTTTGATAATCTCAGTTGAATGGCTTGAGCCACCAGCAACAGCACAGTGGAGAGCAGTGACCTTATCTGAACCATATGCCTTATTCACATCGACTTTGCCAGTTTCGATTATATATTTCACAATCTTGGCACTTGCAAACATGGCTGCAATTAGAAGTGGGGTCCTTTCCTCGAAACCCATCTTTCTAGACCCAATTTTCCTGCTGTACCAATACGCTAACTCATTTATATGGAGCCCTTTCTCTTCTACTTCTCTCCTGAAGGCATCGAGATCATCAGAGGCTGATAATTCAAGCAAAATCGAGCTCTTGACGATATTTCCATTGTTTTGGCTCAGAAGTTCATTTTCCATGATAAAATTTGAGGGATGAAGTTTAATACTTGACTCCAGGCACATATCGAATCCTGCATAATTGTAAGATCCGAACAAAGTAAGCCCCCAAATTGTATTAATTTGCAACAAAAAAAGCGAGAATGATTCCAGATGGAGCAGACAAGACATAAACTCTCAAATCACAAAAGGTTTGCACAAATCGACGATTCGATCAATCCAGAAATATAATCTCATATTTTGACCCAAACCCTAAAAACCTAAACATTTTCTCCAAAACCGCATCTCAAATATATACGAAATCGATTCACAGAAGCTATATCTCCAGCCATACCTTACTTAGATTAAATCCTTCGAACTGCCGAAAAGAAATACAGAGAAGGCCTCTTCTTCGGAGGTAGGAGTAAGGAAAAGAAAGAAGGGATCCTGCTTTTATGTGTTTCCTGAAGCACGCAGAGGAACGAGGGGAGGAAGGAGAGAAGGAAGGTCGCTCCTTTCTTCATCCCTCCTCTTCAGTCAAAGTCCAGGGCCCACCTTCTCCCACCCCACACTCCCACCCTTCACTCGGTTTCTCTCCGTCTTCCTGACCTCGTCTCGGCCAATAAACCAGCATTCAATATTAACGCGTCCTCGGCCTGTTTATCCATTAATTGTTATGGGTGAACGACAGGATAATGCATCTGACTTGGCCTTCCACCATTTATTTATTTTATTATCTACCTTTTTTTAAGGTCGTAGAGAGGATAGTCAAGCATGTTTGATTCAAAATCCTAACTAGAAAAAGAAAGCTTTTCCATTTACTGTTACAAAAGGTTAGTCTCTTCTCTTCCATCGTCAATCTCCCCGTACAACACTTTTACATTGACAATGATAATTCACGAACATTGAAAGAGTTCCGACTCTCACAAGCTAATAATGATTGCATCATACAAATTGAAATCTCATCAGAAGCTTAACGGAGTTGAATTTCTCTCCCTTCTTATCATGCAGAGGCACAGCTCGAATCCCCGGCTTGAGCTCCGAAACCGGCAAACATGTCTGCCCGCCAAAATCATCCTTCTCCGATCTGTCGTACTCTCTTACTTCAATCCTTAGCAGAGCAAGCTCTGGAACAGTTAAAGGAAACTTAAACTCCTCGTCCCAGACAGGCTCCCAGTTGTTTTCAATTATCCTCGTCGTCTTCTTCGCTGCATCGGCTGGCACGCCAATTATATACACCTGCAACTCAACGAAAGACCAATTTGTTCAACAAATTCTTGAATGGACGATGACCATAAAGAAGGAGAAAACCCAACAGTTTTAAGTCAACCCCAAGTCTTTATTTTTCAGATCGATGAAAAAAAACAGCCAGACCTTTGTGTAGAAGTCTGGAGGAGAATATGTATCAAAATGCGTCAAACTGAAGTCTGAGCTCCATCCGTCCCCCATATAAACTTTTACCTGCAAGTAAACATCATTACTTCTTTGAACAGTTAAAGGGAAAACAAATCTGAAAATTATTCACCATCGCATTCCTACCTTAAGTGTTGTCTTTGGCGGAAGTATTTTCAACGGATCAAATGCCGGTAGACCCTTATGAATCAGAAATTCAGGCTTCTTGACGTAACCACACCCACCATTGGCTCTAAACATCCCATGCATCATCCATAATGATTTACCATATCCCTGTCAAACAATTATCCAGAGCTTCTAATAGAGAACTTAATACAAACTTGCGAAAAATGCATCAATATCTTCTTTTCCACGTTAACACTGGCTGAATTCCAAATATGCATACACAAAATAATAGGAAATCAGGGGATATTGATATCATTCACCACAAAATATTGAAATAAATATTGGCAGGAATCCACAATTTTCGTTTGAATATTTGAAATCAGTACCAAAAAAGAAGGAAAGTGATGAAAAATTAAGTTTTTTTTTTTTTTGTTTTGTTTTGGTATGTGGACTTGGTCTCACCTGCATGTTAAAAGCTACCATCTGAGCCCCATACATCCACCCAACATGAGGCCGAAAGTTCGAGGAGGTGACTCGTGTTCCTTTAGGGTAGACTCTCAGAATATTCTTCTGAGTGAACCTGTTGATAGTTACAGTAATGTATGATCTAATAATCCGCAAGAAAAAAGAAATGGAAAATACAGAGAAGCTAAAAAATTTTCAAGGCATTGACTGCTACAACTACCTTACAACATCACTTCCATGAGAAGTAACGGCTTTTTCCAAACCCTGTTCACTCAGGCTGAGTCGTCTAACCTTATCAGCTTCTATCTTTAATGCCTCTTTTAAGGAGCCCTTTGGTTTGCCAGCATGAATTGTGATCAAACGCTTATACTCTGGCGCACCTCGCTGGAATGATTTAAAATCGCCAGCATTTATGTCCTCTTCATCGTCTTGATCACTTTCACTCTGTTTTCAGTTATGAACATTAATGGAGGCAACCATATCAAACATTTGGGAGAGAAAGCTAATTGAATTCTCACCGTCGGATCAGCCTCTGGACCAGCTGCATGGTCTGAGTTTTCCTTTCCTGATACTTCCTCTTCAGATGACCCTTTTTCACTCTGAGAATTTTTGACCTTTTCCTTGGTTTGCTTAGTTTGAAGGTACTCTTTTGGAGGTTTTGTTGAAATAACAACCCTGTATTTTAAGGCTTCTGGAGAAGGAAATTCTGACAAACATTCTGCATGATGGCAATAGAGCATCTCTCCAAACGTTGCAGTGACTAACTACAAGAAAAGAAGAAGATGATAAGAACAAAAAAATCATCAGCTTTGAAGAAGAGTATTGATTTTGAAACAATAAGCAAGAAGAAATATGCCTCTGCAACTTTAGCCTGAAGGTCAGCTGATAGATGATCTTCCAGAGTAATGATGACAGGGTATGGAGATTTTTCAAAAGCATGCTCTTTTATAGACTTCAAGCATTTGATAAGCGTCACAGGACTAGTTAAAGTCCTACAGATAATTATAAAATGGTTCAACTATAACATAGAACATAATTTATCGCCATTGCAATATCATAATACTCACATAACAAATGCTAAATATCAGAACTGCCCATCATTTGTTATCATTCTAATGTCAATATTACGACGAGAACTAAATGAAATACCTTCCATGGAGAACAAGAATATCATCTTTTGCAGAATTGGTCCATAAATCTAGTTCAATTACTTTGACACCTCTTCTCAAAGCCTTTATAATTGGTACTTCACTACAGTCGCTGCTCAGTTGATTTCCAGTAAGGTAAGAATTGTGGCCAGTATATATGAAATAATGAGATAGCGGAGCAGTCATATCATGGTGGACCTGTATGAATTGCAATTGCTTAAAAAATTTGTCCAAAGAAGAGGGTAATAAATAACAAAACTAGAAGCTGCTAATAACCAAAGCAGAAACGAAAATGAAGAAATCTAACAGGCTACAGACAGCAGGCTCTAAATAGTTTCAGCAAAACAATTATTGTGGATTTTGGAAATAAATAAACTGGTCTTGGGATGAAAACCAATCTTTGATTGCACGAACTTCAAAAAGATTTTTTGGGATCTGATGCTCCCAGTTTCAGTTTTCATAATGTCAAAGTAATAAAGCCTTGTCTTCATTGCTGGGGAAGCCAAGCATTGACTCGATTCCCCAACATTTCCTCGGAAAACAAAGACAAAATTCATTTCACTAGGAAATATTTAATTGTAAGACATAACCTCAAAACAATTACAATAATAGTTTTTGGGATTTTATGCTTCAGCAGAATATAAAAATAAGGTGAAATGAGTAATCCTCAACTGCAGTGATGTTGTAATGGCCGGTGAAGCCAAGTACTTAATTTGATTTCCCAGCTTTTTCTCGGAAAACAACAGAAAAATCAGAGACAATTCACTGTGAATGAAAAAGAGTTAGTTGACCTGAGATTTTAGAGGACCGTTGAGATCATCGAGAAAGAGAAAATAAAAGAAATCTTCAAGACCGAGTCTTGGATTCGAGCCCCTTTCCTTAGGTATCACGCTACGTCGTTTCTGCAAAACCTGCTCTATGATTTGCTCCGCAAGAGGTACGCTGCAATCCAGTTGACCCTGGTGCTCGACCAAAAAACGACGGAGCTGATCGGCCGACATGTAATCCAATCCATCGGCAAAAGTAGCGAAAGCTTCTTTGACGTCCGGCGGCGGGCCAACCTGGGCGACCTTGAACTTCCTGACGAAACCTAATACCTTGTAGCTGTAGCCTGCCTTCATATCCACACGCAGGCAGCTTTTAGTCTCCCCCTTTCCCTTTTGGCTCTCAGTCTTCCTGCTGTGAAAGCTTTTCATCAGCTACTTCGGAGTATCTATAGATACTTAGGATGAGAAGGATCAGACATTTTTGGGTTTCTGAGAAAATAAAGACACGGAAAGTGAAGCGAGAAGAGAGGGAGAGAGAGAGCTACAATGGCGGAGACGTTAAAGCTGGATCGTTGGCTTCGTCCTTTAAAAAAGAGAAGAGGGTGAAAAGGACAATCATTTAGTAAAGTTTGACGTCGAAAGTCACACTATATTGCATTCATAATAAAATACTCTTGTTTTCTAATTTGCAATTAAAATAAATTTTTTATTTTTATTAAAATTGAATTTTTTAATTAAATAAATACACCATGTTTGAATACTTTATTTTATTAAATAAGTAGAATTGTTAGGTAGAATTAATAAATCCTTTCACATGGTAGAATAAAATTACTCAAATATTATAACACTCTTCACATGGCTTCTAATCTACTTATAATTTCATAATACGAGTCGTGTCTCCAAGTCAATGAATTATTATTATAAATTAATGGTTTTTTTTTAAGAAAAATCTTAAAGTTTTAGTTTTTTTTTTGAAAAAAATCTTAAACTTTATTATTCATCGTAAAAAATTTTAATGTTTGATAAATAAATAATTTGAACCTCTGAGGGGAGGTGAGGAGGACGTACTCTCGGTAGAGGACGGCTGGTCCAGCTGAACCGGCCGTCCAGTGCTCAATATGCAAATTTTTCTAAAATTTTTTGAGAAGAGACGTACTCTCCCTCCTAGAATATGTCCTCTCTCCCTAGAGTACGTACTATAGGAGAGAGTCCAGTTGTACAAGACGTCCTCCACTGGACATGATGTACTTTCTTCCTTAGAATTCTTACTTCAGATGGAGTACGGATATACACCATGTTTGAATACTTTATTTTATTAAATAAGTAGAATTTTTAGGTAGAATTAATAAATCCTTTCACGTGGTAGAATAAAATTACTCCAATATTATAACACTCTTCACATGGCTTCTAATCTACTTATAATTTCATAATATGAGTCGTGTCTCCAAGTCAATGAATTATTATTATAAATTAACGGTTTTTTTTTTAGAAAAACCTTAAAGTTTTAATTTTTTTTTTGAAAAAAACCTTAAACTTTATTATTCATCGTAAAAAATTTTAATGTTTGATAAATAAATAATTTGAACCTTCGAGGGGGGGTGAGGAGGACGTACTCTCGGTAGAGGACGGCTGGTCCAGCTGGACCGGCCGTCCAGTGCTCAATATGCAAATTTTTCTAAAATTTTTTGAGAAGAGACGTACTCTCCCTCCTAGAATATGTCCTCTCCCCCTAGAGTACGTACTATAGGAGAGAGTCCAGTTGTATAAGACGTCCTCCACTAGACATGATGTACTTTCTTCCTTAGAATTCTTACTTCAGATGGAGTACGGATTATCCAACTGGACAGGCCGTATTCTCCCTCTTAGAGGACGGACCCGTGACAAAAGTCACGGGTTCTTGCTAGGGGAGTACGACCGGTCCAACTGGACTGGCCGTACTTCTTCCTAAAAATGAAAACTCGTGACTTTTGTCACGGGTTTTAAGGAAGAGAAGACGGCTTGTCCAAGACAGCTGAAAAATTATAAAAACCGTGCACATTAAACACCAAACAGCCGGTTCAACTGGATCGGTTCAGTTGTCTATTTATCAAACGTTAAGATTTTTTACAATTAAT